>CM077157.1:67760228-67996306 GCA_039583875.1 Platanthera guangdongensis | reverse complement strand
CGCTCACGACGATTTCGACTCGACACTTTCCGCTCGACATTCGTCGAGTGTCGAAACCCAACAGTCACGCCCTGTGTCACGCCCGTGACTGGGGCGTGACTCTTTTCCGCCTCGACGATTTCGACTGAATTCGTCGAGTGTCGACACCAACTGACACGCCAGTGTCACGACCGTGACTGTGGCGTGACCTTTCCAGCTGCCCCGACAAGATGCTGACAAAGAATTCGACGCAACCGCGCCCGGTTCTACCTCCCGACACGCCCAGAGTCACGCCCGTGACCTGGGGCGTGACTGCTGCGAACTCAGCCCGAAGTCAACTTTGCCGTCCAATCGCCAGCCGCCTTCATGAATAGTACTGTCACGCCCCCCCTACACGCCCGTGACGAGGGCGTGTACTTAGATTTTTTGCCTATAAATAGCCCAGTTCTGTAAGGTCCAAGGGTTCAGATTTTTGGGCCAATTTAGTGTCTTTTTGTGGGTTGCATCCGTGATTTCTAAAGCTATGTAAGGAGATTTCTCCTTTTTTATTTCATGTCTTGTTTTGCTTTAGCTTTAGCCTTGTAATAGCTTGTAATAGTTCCTAAAAATCAATAAAATGTTAGATTTTCTCTCATATTTAGCTTTGGAATGAACACTTGTGCTCACTTTCCTTCTCCTTTTTATCCTTGGTTTTATCTTTGTTCTTCATTTAGTTCTTCTTTTATGAAAAGTGTGTGTGTGTGTATGAGTGTAACTGATTTACTTTACATTTTTTTTACTTGTTTTCATGCTTAGGATGTTAGGTTTTTCCTCTTTACACCTGGTCTTTTTCTTGAAAGTAATAGGATTTCATTCTTATGAATTATAAATGAGGTTTTGAAAAAGTGATTTTGTGCCTTTTTTTTACTTAGTTTTCTTTTAGGATGTAAAACCTCTTTTGTTCTTTTCATTCTTTTTCACTTTTTTACCACTTTTATAAATTATTAAGAATGAAAAGTTTTTTTATTTTAATTTTTCAAAAACTTTGTTTTGACTTTGTTTTGAAAAACTTTTTGTCTTCTAATTTTTGTTTCTTCTTTTTATTTGTTTTGGCAAAACTTAAGCATGAAAAGTTAAATTTTATTTTTAGGTAACTTTGATTTTTCTTTGTTTTTGTGTGTGTGAGTGTATGTGAATAAACTTTCTTTTATTCTTCTTAAATTTTTCATGTTGTGTGTGTGAGTGTATGAGTTAATTTTTTTAATGCTTTGATTCAAATTATGTAGAGTGTGTGAGTGTAGGTGTTAAATTTTAATGCTTTCTTTTATGCTTTGATTCAAATTTTGTAGAGTGTGTGAGTGTAGGTGTGTTAGCTTTATTGCTTTCTGAAATTCATATGGAGTGTGTGTGTCTGTGTGCATTTTTTCCGCCTACTCATTAAGAGTTAAATGGTGATCGTTTTCATTTTCAGTCCTACTCGTTTGAGTAGGACTTGTCATTTTTCTTTCTTTATTTTTCCGCCTACTCACTTGAGTTTAAATGGCCGGACTTTTTTCCCTGTAATCGCATTTATTTTCTCCTACTCATTTGAGTAGGACTCGCTTTCATTTCAGTCCTACTCGTTTGAGTAGGACTTGCAATTTTCAGCTTTTATTTACCGCCCCCATTCGTTTGAGTGGGACTCGCAAATTTGAAATATGCAAATTTTTTTTATGTGTAACTTAGTTTTGTTTAATTTATAATTTGGAGTGGTGTGAGTTCTCGTTTTAGTTAACTTTTTAGCTTTCTAAATGTTGTTTTTTTCTTATGTCCCTTCTTATAATCGTTTAGTGTTTAATTTCGAACTCACGCCTCACTAAATTATAAGCCGTCCCCATACCGATGTGTGGCTAATCGCTATTAGCCTCGGCATCGAAGAGCATTGGGACATTTAAAATGATTTATAATAATTAAAGCTCTTTATTTTCATTTTAATTTAAGCACTTAGGGTTTACCCGGGTTTACGACGCGTAGGACCACATATCGATGTGTGGGCCCTATTTCCGTAGTCCATATGCTAGCTAGCCGAGAGGCCGTGCATATGGACCGATCACCCCTGGGTAAATAGAGTTGCGTGCATACCCTCGAGAGAGGACAAGCGTAATTCTACCGGATTGGGTTCCCCACCCAATAGCGGGGTTCTTAGCGTAAAGCGGGCGTTAAGAGGAATCCTTCGTCGGACTAACGTTCGGTCGAATAGTCTTAACGTTTAGGTGAGCGATATCCCTATAGCTAGGTGAGCTCACATTTGTGGAACCTCCACGGCCAAGTTGCCTTATTATTAATTTGAAAACTAAGTCTTTTTATTATTAAAAATTGTTTTAGTCTTAATCCGATTCGATGCCGAGCGTTAACCCTTCATCGAATATTTTCTAAATCGTTCTTTTTTTGCTCCTTTGCTTTTCCGTCTTTTATTAAGTAAAAAATCCACCTTACTTTCAGTAAAATAATAGTCCTCCCGGAGGAGTAAGAATAGTCAACGCGACCCCGAGAACAATACGACCTCGGTATTCCCCCGAATATCGAGTACTACTTGCGATAGGTGCACTTGCCTACCCGAGCACGCCGCGGCGATCGACTCACCGAACCAACCACAGTAAGAGTCTGTTCGCGGGCCCATCAAGTTTTTGGCGCCGTTGCGGGGACTCTCTTTTCGAGTTGCTATTTCGAATTCCGGAGTCTATTAATTTTACTTATTTTTATAAAAAAAAAAACTAACTGAAAACTTTATTTTAAAAACAAAAAAAAGAGTTTATTTTGTTTTATTTTTGTTTGGGTGTATGACCCGTGGACAACCTCAGAGTCTGAAGATTTTGACTTCGACCCTGAGATCGAACGCTCTCTTGCGCGTATTCGATCTCAACGCCGAAATCCTTCTTTAGATCCGAGGAATCTATCGGAGAACCCACTGTTGTAGTTATGGCCGCGCCTAACCCTCCCCGGCGGCCGAGCGTACTATGTCTTATTACGCCCGGCCTAACCTGGATGATTCTGGGTCGAGTATTGTTCGCCCGCGGTGGCCAATAATAATTTTGAATAAAGTCAAGTGTCATTCAAATGGTCCAAAACGCCGTGCAGTTCGATGGATGCCGGATGAGGACCCGAATGTCCACTTGTCCAATTTCTTGGAGATATGCGACACCTTCAAGATAATGGCGTCACTGATGACGCCATTCGTTTGCGCTTATTTCCTTTTTCCCTTAAGTCCAAAGCCAAGGCGTGGTTGAATGCCCTCCCGCGAGGATGTATCACCACGTGGGCTGAGTTGATGGAACGGTTCCTAACGAAGTACTTTCCGCCCGCAAAACTGCAAAGTTGCGGGCGGACATTTCTTCGTTTGTGCAGAACGATCCTGAGTCTCTATACGAGACTTGGGAACGGTTTAAGGAATTCCTCCGCCGTTGCCCGCACCACGCGCTGCCAACGTGGTTGCAAGTTCAATTTTTTATAATGGGCTGAATTTTCAGACGCGTCAAATGATTGACGCGGCTGCCGGGGGTACTTGAACAACAAAACCCCCGAGTCCGCCCAGGCTTTATTCGAAGAGATGGCTATGAACGCCTATCAATGGAACGTCCCGCGGGGACGGCCAAAGCCGGCGGCTGGTCTTTTTGAAGTGGATGCCACTGCTCTCTTGACCCTTCAAGTTGAAAGGTTAACAAAGCAGGTGGCGGAGATGTCTGCTGCCTCCTCCACTCCGCCTTGTTTTATTCCCCATACGTCTGCGTGGCTGAAGAGTTCGTGGACTTCATGGGAAATTCGGGTCGTCCTCCCTTCAACCCCAACAACAACCTTATAGTAATAACTAAATCCGGGTTGGAGGAATCACCCCAACTTCTCGTGGAGCAACCCGAATAATGCTCATCGTCCCCCTATTTCTTTTGCGCCCGGATTTCTTCCTCCTCCTCCTCTTCCGAAACCTCCCGATGGAGGAAACTTTTCGAAGTATATTGCGTCCAACGAGCCAAATATCCGGAACATCACCGGATCGCTAAAAAACACTCGAACAACAGGTTGGACAGCTGGCGAGGATGATGTCCGAGCGCGCGCTCAGGGCACTGCCGGGAAACACGGAGCCCAATCCGCGGGAGAACGCCAACGCTATAAGCCTCCGTAGCGGAAAGGAGGTGGTCGATCCAAAACGGACCGACCCTCAGGTACATATTTCACCTCCGACCCCTCTTTCCCTTTCTTCGCTTACGCCGCCTTTACCAATTATAAAAGAAAAAATTATTTTAAACAAGGCTCTTCCGTATCCGCATAAGTTAGATAACGAGCGTAAGGACGCGCAATATGAAAAATTTATTTTATTATTAAAACAAATTCACATTAATGTTCCTTTTTGCGAGGCTATCTCGCAAATGCCCAAATATGCGAAATTTTTAAAAGAACTACTTTCTAATAAACGTAAATTAGAGGATATTTCGCATGTATCTCTCAACGCTGTCTGCTCGGCGGCCCTTACTAATAAATTGCCCACAAAACAAAACGACCGGGACGGTTTTCCATCCCGTGCCTTTTTGGCGATATATTAGTAAAGTACGCCTTAGCTGATTTAGGGGCTAGCATTAATCTGATGTCGTTCTCGCTCTTTTCGTGTTTAGGTTTGGGTACTCCTAGTCCTACGAATATGAGCATCCAATTAGCGGATCGCTCGGTTAAGTTCCCTATCGGGGTAGTGGAGGACGTCCTTGTCCGAGTCGACAAGTTTACCTTTCCGGTAGACTTCGTCATCTTAGATATCGAGGAGGACGCCGAGGTACCAATAATACTCGGTCGCCCTTTTCTCGCCACCTCCCGCGCACTAATAGATGTTAGTAATGGTAGCCTTCTCCTCCGAGTAGGCGATGACCAAGTTACTTTCTCTATTAATCCCTCGATGGACAATTTGTCATCGAGCGACGATTTCTGCTATTCTTTAGATACCTTTTTCGGAGATCGTTCTTCTCCCATTTTCGAGTCCGTATTTTTAAACGACGATATTTATGCGCTCGAAAATTTCAACTGCGATGAGGATACATCTACAGACTTGCCTTTTGAACCAATTGGTAAGAAAGACATAGGAATTAAACCTCCCTAGAAGAACCGCCCATCCTAGACCTCAAACCCTTACCCGCATCGCTCAAATACGCTTTTTTGGGGAAAGGCGATACGCTTCCCGTTATCATTTCTTCGGACTTGAGTGATTCGGAGACTTCCGATTTATTGGAAGTTTTATTTAAACATCGCCACGCAATTGCGTGGCAAATCTCTGACTTAAAGGGGATTAGCCCCTCCTTTTGCACCCATAAGATTTTCCTTAACGATAATTGCCGCAAAACGATTCAGCCGCAGCGTCGTCTTAACCCAAACATGAAAGATGTCGTTAAAGCCGAAATCATTAAGTTATTAGACGCGGAATTATCTACCCTATTTCGGACAGTGCATGGGTTAGTCCCGTGCATGTCGTACCCAAGAAGGGCGGTCTTACCGTAGTGGCGAATGAGCATAACGAGCTTGTCCCAACTCGTACTGTTACGGGTTGGCGAGTGTGCGTCGATTATAGAAAACTTAATGACGCACCCCGCAAGGACCATTTCCTCTGCCATTTTTGGACCAGATTTTAGAGCGTTATCCTTCATCGACGTATCATTGTTATTCTTGTTTTTTGATGGTTTATCGGGGTTTTTCCAAATCCCATTTCCCCCGATGATCAAGAGAAAACAACTTTTACTTGCCCGTTTGGCACCTTCGCATATCGAAGAATGCCATTTGGACTCTGCAACGCGCCAGCTACATTCCAAAGATGTATGCTAGCGATCTTTGGCGAGCTAGTAGAAGACATTATGGAAGTCTTTATGGATGACTTTTCTGTTTTCGGACGCTCTTTTCCCGATTGCCTTCATAATTTAGATCGTGTCCTTCAACGGTGCGAGGACACAAGCCTTGTTTTAAATTGGGAAAAATGCAACTTTATGGTTCGAGGAGGTTTGGTCCTCGGCCATATGATTTCGTCTAAGGGGATAGAAGTGGATAAGGCCAAGATAGAAATTATAGAAAAACTTCCGCATCCAACAAACTTAAAATCTATTAGGAGTTTCTTAGGCCATGCGGGCTTTTATCGACGCTTCATTCAAGACTTTTCAAAAATAACAAAGCCGCTAACTCACCTCTTGGAAAAGGAATCACGTTTCATCTTTAGTAGCGAATGCGAGTCCGCCTTTAATTTGATAAAACAAAAACTTATCTCTTCACCAATTTTAGTGGCCCCTAATTGGTCCCTTCCGTTCGAAATAATGTGCGACGCTAGTGATATTGCCTTAGGTGCCGTTCTTGGCCACGCGTCGAAAAAAACATTTTCACCCTATTTATTACGCTAGCAAGACCCTCACTTCCGCACAAGTAAATTACACGATAACGGAAAAGGAACTCTTAGCCGTCGTTTTCGCTTTCGATAAGTTTCGCTCGTATATAACGCTATCTAAAGTTATCGTTTTTACCGATCACTCCGCGCTTAAATATTTATTAGCTAAAAATGATGCGAAGCCCCGCCTTCTTCGATGGATTCTCCTCCTACAAGAGTTTGATTTGGAGATCCGAGATAAGCGGGGAGCGGAAAATCTAGCGGCGGACCACCTCTCCCGTTTAGAAAATCCGGGTGCGGAAGCGCTCGTCGAATCTGAAATAAATGACAGATTCCCCGAGGAACGCCTTCTTGCCATTAATAAATCTTCGTCATCTTCGCCTTGGTTCGCAGATTTTGCAAATTTTTTAGTAGCGCGGGTCCTTCCAAAAGAGTTTTCCAGTCATCAAAAGAAGAAATTCTTTTCTGACTTGAAAAATTTCTTTTGGGAGGACACATTTCTTTTTCATATCTGCGCGGACCAAGCGGTCCGAAGATGCGTTGCGGGTGTGGAGTGCTTGCAAATTCTTAAGCACTGCCACAAGGGTCCAGCGGGGGGCATTATCAAGCCAACCGGACCGCTCGGAAGGCGCTCGAGGCGGGCTACTTTTGGCCCACTCTCTTCAAAGATGCGCATAATTTTGTGCGCGCATGCGATAGCTGTCAGCGGTCGGGTAACATCTCTCGTCGCGACGAGATGCCCCAAAACATGTTTTTAGAGTGCGAAGTCTTCGATTTGTGGGGCATAGATTTTGTTGGCCCCCTACCTCCGTCTTTCAAAAATATGTATATTTTAGTGGCGGTGGACTACGTATCGAGGTGGGCGGAAGCGCAAGCTCTCCCCACCAACGATGCGCGAGTCGTCGTTACATTTCTTAAAAAATTATTTTCTCGCTTCGGCACGCCTCGCGCAATTGTTAGTGATAGGGAACGCATTTCTGTAACGCTCTTATGGCTAAGACGTTAGCTAAATACGGAGTCACGCACAAGCTTGCCACCCCGTACCACCCGCAAACAAGTGGCCAAGTCGAGGTATTAATCGAGAGATTAAGCGAATTTTAAAAAAATCGTTTCACTAAATAGGAAAGATTGGTCCGTTAAACTCGACGATGCGTTGTGGGCGTATCGGACGGCATACAAAACGCTATTGGATGTACGCCGTTCCGGTTAGTCTACGGCAAAGCGTGCCATTTACCCGTAGAATTAGAACATCGCGCACTTTGGGCTTTAAAACTCTTAAACCTCGACTCCAACTTAGCCGCTCAGAATAGAAAACTGCAACTAAACGAGCTCGATGAATGGCGTGCGAACGCTTACGAGAGCAATAAATTCTATAAGGAGCGCTCTAAGTTATATCACGATCGAAAAATCAAGTCCCAAAAATTATTTTCTCCGGGCGATCTTGTCCTTCTTTATAATTCGCGTCTTAGGCTTTTTCCAGGTAAATTAAAATCTAGATGGTCCGGTCCCTTCCTAGTTGAAGAAGTTTTTCCATATGGAACCGTACTCATCTCCCACCCGGACAAAGGTTCATTTAAGGTAAACGGTCATCGGTTAAAGTCTTATAATAGCAGGCGACCAGTGATCGGTTTTAGCGAAACCATAACTTTCCTCCACCTAATAAACCGCCCAAATAGTCAAGCTACACGACTATAAACAAAGCGCTCTTGGGAGGCACCCCTCGCTTATCTTTTTCGCTCTTCCTTATTACATTTGCTATTTTTTTTCCTAATACACGCAGGGTTTCTGATCGGCCTCCCCCTACGCGTTTCAGGGAAGCTTCTACCCCCTTCACTTTCTTTTCTTTGTATATATTGTCTTTCCTTTCTGTTCCGCATACTTACGATATAACATTGGGGACAATGTTGGACTTAAGTATGGGGGTGTTTCGTACTTTACTTTTGCACTTCATTTTTTTTCTGCATTTCAAAAAAAAATACAAAAAAAATACATATAACAACAAAAACAAAAAAAATTAAAAAACATCTTAAAATGAAACAAAAAAATTTAAAATGAAAAAATCCAAAAAAAATTTTTTGTTTTGTTTCTCTTTCTTTCTTTTTTTCCAAAAAACTTAAAACAATTAAAAAACAAAAAAAGAGAAAACAAAAAAATGTATTTTAGTTTCACTTTGTAAATATTTTTTGTACTTCCTCTTTTCTCTCTCCCCTTCCTCATTCTTGTACAAACTTTTATTCCCTTATTTTTGTACATATTATGAAAATTCTCTTAAAACAAAAATTCAAAAAATTGAGAAAAACAAAAATACAAACAAAAAAAAATAATAAATGAAAAACAAAAAATAATGATAACAAAAACTATAAAAAAAAAAAAAATGTTTTGAAATAAATAAATTAAATATTCCATACTTAACTTTTCTGCTATCCAAAAATTCAGTTTTGAGTTTATTTATATGCGAATTGATTAATTCTTTGTTCACTACCCGTTTATTAATTATTGATTGAAAAATTTAAATAGCCGGGGTTAAGTTTTAAAGAATTTTTATGCTTTGTTAAAAAAAGCGAACTCGTTTTAGGCACTACTTCTAATTTTTCATTAATAGGAGCACGTATATTATGTTAGGAAATAACGACTATAGAATTCAATTATACTTACTTTTAGCTTTCTGAAAAAATTGGAACGTACAAATTATTAAGGTTGCTCTCAAAAATTTTTAGGATTACAATCTAGTTTTCCTTTCTCCCCTTACTTTTCATGACCTACTTGGCATGATAAAATTTTCTATCCTTAAAAGATCCTATGTCAATGTGGAATAAGATTTCATTCCGTAAATATAGGCACCCAATAATTTTAAAAGATTATATATGGAGTAAGAGGATAAAATTCATTACTCCTACAAATATACATTGGGTTAATTTTATTATTATGAAGTTGAAAAACAAAAATCATATTAGGAAAATAAGATTTCGTTTTCCTAATAATCCAAAAGAAAAAAAAACGGAGGTTCGAGAAAAAATTACCTCACCTCAAATATCAAAACCCTCTTCATAAATCCACTACCCCCTTAGCCAATTACACGATTCTAGAATTAATTCAAAAATCTTTTTGAGAGCATAATTAGTAAATTGTATTATTTCCAGTAGCACTCGTATAAGCTAGAGTTCTTATAATTCCAAACTATTTTTGTTAATCTAACCATTTCAAATGTTGCCTTCTATTTGATTACATCAAGAAGTCTTTGGCCAAAACTTTTGCGCTATTTAAATCATCTACATAATTTTAGGACTTAACTCTTACACCCGTATATTTATTTCGATCTCTCTTATAATTGATTAAGCGGTAGCTAAAACTTAGAGTTTTTTTTATTCCTTATAGATTCACCTCAAACTTTTGCCCTGGAATAGCAAAAGCCTAAGTATGGGGGTATTTGATGAACTGTAAATATACGTATTTTTATGCACATTAATTTAGTCATTTTCATTTATTTTCGTCGTTTTTACTTATTTTTGTTCAATAAAATGTTCCTATTCTTGTAAATTTGTTCTAACTTGTTTTATTTTATTTTGCAGAAAAATTCCAAAATCTGCCAAAATTTGGGAAGTACACGCCCGTGACACATTGGTCACGCCCGTGACCGGGCCGTGACTACGCATTTCCCGTGAAATCGGAAAATTTGTGAAGTAAAAGCTCGACACGCCTGGCGACACGCCCGTGTCACCCGACACGGGGCGTGACCCAAGCCGTGTCCTCTCCTCTCGACGAATTCATCTCGACGATCATCGAGTGTCGACACCAACAGTCACGCCCAGTGTCACGCCCGTGACCTGGGGCGTGACTCAATTTCAGCTCGACGATTTCGACTCGACACTTTCCGCTCGACATTCGTCGAGTGTCGACACCAACAGTCACGCCTAGTGTCACGCCCGTGACCTGGGGCGTGACTCAATTTCCGCTCGACGATTTCGACTCGACACTTTCCGCTCGACATTCGTCGAGTGTCGACACCAACTGACACGCCAAGCGTCACGCCCGTGACCTGGGGCGTGACCTTTCAGCTTGCCCGACAGATGCTGACAAAGACTTTCGACGACCCGCGCCCAGTTCTACCTCCCCGACACGCCCAGAGTCACGCCATGACTGGGCGTGACTGCTGCGAACTCAGCCCGAAGTCAACTTTCCGTCCAATCGCCAGCCGCCTTCATGAATAGTACTGTCACGCCCCCCCTACACGCCCGTGACCGAGGGCGTGTACTTAGAATTTTTTGCCTATAAATTGCCCAGTTCTGTAATGTCCAAGGGTTCAGATTTTTGGGCCAATTTAGTGTCTTTTTGTGGGCTGCATCCGTGATTTCTAAAGCTATGTAAGGAGATTTCTCCTTTTTTTTATTTCATGTCTTGTTTTGCTTTAGCTTTAGCCTTGTAATAGCTTGTAATAGTTCCTAAAAATCAATAAAATGTTAGATTTTCTCTTCATATTTAGCTTTGGAATGAACACTTGTGCCCACTTTCCTTCTCCTTTTTATCCTTGGTTTTATCTTTGTTCTTCATTTAGTTCTTCTTTTATGAAATGTGTGTGTGTGTGTATGAGTGTAACTTATTTACTTTACATTTTTTTTTTACTTGTTTTCATGCTTAGGGATGATAGGTTTTCTCCTTTTTCACCTTGTCTTTTTCTTGAAAGTAATAGGATTTCATTCTTATGAATTCATAAATGAGGTTTGAAAAGTGATTTTGTTCCCTTTTTTTACTTAGTTTTTCTTTTAGGATTGTAAAACATCTTTTGTTCTTTTCATTCTCTCTTCACTTTTTTACCACTTTTATAAATTCTTAAGAATGAAAATTTTAATTTTAATTTTTGAGCACTTTTGATTTTGACTTTATTTTGTAAACTTTTTGCTCATTCTTTTTTGTTTGTTCTTTTTATGTGTTTTGGGTAAGTTTTTAGGAGTAGAAATCTTGTTATTTTCATTTTTAGGTAACTTTAATTTTTCTTTGTTATTGTGTGTGTGAGTGTATGAGAATAAACTTTTTTTATTCTTCTTAAATTTTCATGTTGTGTGTGTGAGTGTATGAGTTATAATTTTTAATGCTTTGATTCAAATTATGTAGAGTGTGTGAGTGTAGGTGTTAATTTTAATGCTTTCTTTTATGCTTTGATTCAAATTTTGTAGAGTGTGTGAGTGTAGGTGTTAGCTTTATTGCTTTCTTAAATTTCATATGGAGTGTGTGTGTCTGTGTGCATTTATTTCCGCCTACTCATTAAGAGTTAAATGGCGCATCGTTTTCATTTTCAGTCCTACTCGTTCGAGTAGGACTTGTCATTTTTCTTTCTTTATTTTTCCGCCTACTCACTTGAGTTTAAATGGCCGGACTTTATTTCACTGTAATCGCATTTATTTTTCCTACTCATTTGAGTAGGACTCGCTTTCATTTCAGTACTACTCGTTTGAGTAGGACTTGCAATTTTCAGCTTTTATTTACCGCCCCCATTCGTTTGAGTGGGACTCGCAAATTTGAAATATGCAATTTTCTTTTATGTGTAACTTAGTTTCTGTTTAATTTATAATTTGGAGTGTGCGTGAGTTTCATTTTAGTTAACTTTTTAGCTTTCTAAATGTTGTTTTTTTCTTATGTCTCTTCTTATAATCGTTTAGTGTTTAATTTCGAACTCACACCTCACTAAATTATAAGCCGTCCCCATACCGATGTGTGGCTAATCGCTATTAGCCTCGGCATCGAAGAGCATTGTGACATTTAAAATTATTTATAATAATTAAAGCTCTTTATTTTCATTTTAATTTAAGCACTTTAGGTTTACCCCGGGTTTACGACGCGTAGGACCACATAACGATGTGTGGGCCCTATTTCCGTAGTCCATATGCTAGCTAGCCGAGAGGCCGTGCATATGGACCGATCACCCCTGGGTAAATAGAGTTGCGTGCATACCCTCGAGAGAGGACAAGCGTAATTCTACCGGATTGGGTTCCCCACCCAATAGCGGGGTTCTTAGCGTAAAGCGGGCGTTAAGAGGAATCCTTCGTCGGACTAACGTTCGGTCGAATAGTCTTAACGTTTAGGTGAGCGATATCCCTATAGCTTGGTGAGCTCACATTTGTGGAACCTCCACGGCCAAGTTGCCTTATTATTAATTTGAAAACTAAGTCTTTTTATTATTAAAAATTGTTTTAGTCTTATCCGATTCGATGCCGAGCGTTAACCCTTCATCGAATATTTTCTAAATCGTTCTTTTTTTGCTCCTTTGCTTTTTCGTCTTTTATTAAGTAAAAAATCCACCTTACTTTCAGTAAAATAATAGTCCTCCCGGAGGAGTAAGAATAGTCAACACGACCCCGAGAACAATACGACCTCGGTATTCCCCGAATATCGAGTACTACTTGTGATAGGTGCACTTGCCTCTATTAGCACGCCCGCGATGATCGACTCACCGAACCAACCACAGTAAGAGTCTGTTCGCGGGCGCATCACTGTTTCTCTGGATGAGGAACCAGATACCCCTACATGCCCCAAGCCAGCTCCTTTGGCCTGAGCAGAGAAGGTATCAACTAATGGAAGAACTGTTTTTGGCAAGAGAAGCTCTTGACGATTTTCCTTTCTGCCGCAAGTTGTTCTTCCAACTTGTCGACTTCCTCCTGCTTAAGATCAAGGAGCTTAAGAGACTCTGAATGCTTTGAAGTCAGGTCTAGGTGCTCCTGTCGGAGAGAGATCAAACTGGTGATCTCTTCCCTTAGGGAGACACTCTCACCCTTAAGGAATTTCACTTCCTTTTTCTCAGCCTTCAATCTCTTACGGAACTCCTCGAAAGTGTTGAGCAAAGCTCATACTTCTCGAGGAGCTCCGCTTCACGGGCCGAAGGGTTATCCTCAGGGTCATCATCCTGAGACTCAGGATCAAATTCAGAGTCGGAGAGAGTGGTGTGTGAGCTTTTACCTTCCAGTAAATGGGGGGGGCATTCTCCTTCTGAGTCGGAGCGACCCACCAGCCCGAAGTAGGCTTCCTCATCATCACTGGAGTTTGAGGAATCAGACTCACTCAGTGTCTTTGGCTTTTTGGCGATGTAGCTCCTCTCTTTCTTCTTATCTCTAAGGACTTGTGCTCCTCTCCCTTCCCCTTTTCTCTCTTCCCTTGGTGGCAGTCGGCCACGACGTGTCCTGGCTTATTGCATCCAAAACAAATAATGTCAGAGGAGCGATGTTTGTTCGGTTTAGAAGCATACCTGTCAGAAGAATAATTTTTCTTCTGATGCCTGGAGGAGGAGCCGTCCTCTTTCTTTGATTCCTCATCTTGAGGAACTTCTTGAATTCTCGGGTGATGAGGAGAGAAATCTTCCTCAGACAACTCTGAGCTGGAGGAGCATGGCTCGGAGTCCTCCTCCTCATCCTTTTTTCCGGCGCGGTATGAAACCGCACCCTTGCCCTTCTGGAGTGAATGGCTTTTAGAGCCACAGTCTTTTCCATGGCTGCAGCCTTCTCTGCTTCTTCTTCTGCTTTCCTGGTGTTCAGTTGAAGCTCATAGGACATCAGCTTCCCAAACAGAATTTGCGGGTCTGTTTCAGCAAGTATGCCAAACTCTCGGATGGCGCAGATCTTTGTGTCCCATTCCTTAGTAAGGGACCTAAGGAATTTATCATTAAGTTCACCATCAGTGAACACTCTTCCATATCCTTTGAGGGCATTTGCAATCTTAAGAAAGTTCTCGAAGGTGACTCTGATCTCTTCCTTAGGCCCTTGTCTGAAGGCATCATATTTCTGGTTCAGGAGGGATCTCCGATCATCCCTCACTTCATCAGTGCCCTCCATTAGGATAATCAGGCAGTGCCAGATCTCCTTTGCTGTCCTGCAGTTGCAGAAGTTCTGCATCATTGAGTCATCGACCGCGCTGACCAGAATGTTCTGCGCCTTCTTGTCAAGTCCCACCAGCACCATCTCGTTCTTGTCCATTTCAGAAATTTTCTTTGGCACTATCTTGGTAGAATCAATGGTGGAGGCCTTAGTGGGGACATAAGGTCCCTCCTCCACGATCATGAAGAGTCGGGGATCGACCGCATCCATGTAGAACCTAATCCTTTCCTTCCAGATAGGAAAGTTTAGCCTGGTGCACACTGGGAATTTGCCTGTGTACTTGAGTCTGTCCATAGTAGAAGTCTGCCTTCTTCTTGACACTAGTGGCAGGAACTAACTCAAGGCGTTAACTTATTTGTTGAGTAACCTCCCTTTGATACCACTTGAAAGTCCACTTAGTGTCAACTACCTTCACCTATGGGGGGGGGGAGGAATAGGTGTCTTGCAGCGTTTTTGCAGAATTAAAGTCGTACCTGCACAAGAAAATAAAACAACACAGTACAGAAAGGACACAAGCAAATTATAGTGGTTCCCCGATTTGGGTACATCCACTTTCCCCCTTCGACCTATCTCCCAACCAGGGACGACTCGGTCACTTCACCAACAGAATTGAAATCCAATCCTTGCACTAACGGAAGGAACCCTTCCACACGTAGGAGTCACCCCTCCCACAACACGGGTTGCACCCAACTCTTACAACTAGGGACCAATCGGTCCGTTACAAAGAAATTGAAAATAGATTGTATAAGAAATACAAACAACTTATGGAGACTAAGGTGTCCCTCTTCGTTCGATGACGTGTTCTTGAAGTCAACGAAGAGTCCACAACCCTAGATCTCACTTGGAGAGAATCTCCCCGAAACCGGTGGCGGCAAGAAGGGCGACAGCTTGGTTCTCGAGATCGGCGGCGACACGGCGTGCTGCGGCTGTTCTTTGGAGATTCAAAATTCGTAGCAAAGCTAGCAAGATCTTCCAACGGTCATACTAGGATTGATCGTCTCGATCGATTCGGAAGGGGAAGGTTTTCCCAATCAACGAATCAAGATACAAAGGATCTCTGGTTAGACGCGTGAGACGCAGTGCTTGGCTGAGCTTCTGTCGCCGGGAGATCTGGAAGAAAGCACGATCAAAGCCGGCGATCTACTGCACGAGCGGCGACGACGACGGCGGAGAAGGTTTCGCGATCTAGGTCACGTCACGGCTCGGCTTCTATTCGTTTTTCTGTATTCTTGTTACTGTTCAAAAATACAGATGTATTTATACATTAGGACTTCAAGATGACCATTGTGGGCCCCACCAACAAGAAACCCCAAGTCTGGTTCAAAACAGCGCCAGCGGCTGAGTCCGGTCCAGCGGGTTATAGAAAATTCTCTTAAGACAAAATCGGCGAGAATCGAAGGTGATTCTCGACGATTCGGCGAGAATCACTAGTGATTCTCGCCGAATCACTTGGTGATTCTCGATGATTTTGACTTAGCGACAGATTTGCACGCTTTGATTTAGCCGGATAGAGACGGCGAGAATCAGCCAGTGATTCTCGATGATTCGGCGAGAATCACTAATGATTCTCGCCGAATCGGCGAGAATCACTTAGTGATTCTCGTCGATTATTACTTAGACGATTTTTCGTCTTTCCACCCATGAGCTGCTCTTTGACCCATCCTTGCTCCTTATCTGCTCTTGCATTATCACAGCCATGTACTTGAAAATAAGTACACTCCAAAAGAGAGAGTACACGTAGGCCAACATACTGATCTGCTCAACGAGGGATTACGTCGCGCAGACCCGTGTATATTGACCTACTGCACCCTGACATTGGTGTGTACTTAGCGTGGAATAACTGCAAGCACAACTTAAAAGAGTTCATCAAATACATTGTCTATTTACCTTAGCTTGTTCAGGGGCTTCTTCAAATCAGGTACGTTGTGGATACAATACCCAACAACTACAACATGGGGTCCATGGTAAATGATGTTGACGGCGACCCAGTCCTCTAGTGGGAAAAGGACATGAACCATGTGTCGGTATACACTCTCCTTCCCCCATGGAAGGAGCAGGAGCCCCACACTAGCCACGCCTTCTCTCTCAGCTATGGACCCTATGGTGGCCCTAGGATGGATCCTTTTGACAAGGACACATCACAAGACCTCGTCCTGAAGACCGACCAAGCTCAACTTCGCGCCCTGGAGCTCTCGCACTGAGTCTCATGCCGCCTCGTTTTGAACAACATGAAATGGAAGGATGCCGAGGAGGGCCTAGTGGCAGAGCGAGAGAAGTCAGATGTACTCGAGAAGGGGCTAGCGGTTGCTGACAATCTTCTAGCCAAGAGCCAGGGCGGCGTGGTAAGCCTTTTAATCTTATCTTTGGCTAGTTTCACTCTTGCATATGCTTTTGTTGATTGATGGCCTTCTCGCAAGATGCTGAGAAAGTAGAACGGATGCGCTCGTGCATAGCTGCCCTGGAGGAGGAGAATAAAAGCTTGAAGGCCCAGAATGCCCGTCTTTTGGGCAGTGTTCTACCTCCCTCTCGCCCAGAACCACTACAAGCTCCTCCACCTCCTCATTATTCTTCTGACGAGGACGATGAGATCTGCCAGGATGCCAACATTAAGACGGCCGAGCTCATTTAAAGATGATGAAGGAGCTGGGGGTTGTCAAGGATGATGCCGAGTTAGTCACCACCCGCGACTTGGTGCCAAAACTTTATGGCGAGATGGACGAGGGTTCTGATTCCAGTGAAGAGGAATGAAGTGGCGCCAACAAGCTCTGAGATTTCTCCCCCCTTTTTTTATTTCTTTCGTCTACTTGTACTTTTATTTTTTGAGGTATCAAAACGCTTCTTCATGGGAGAGTTTTTCCCCTTTTATTATAATGAACAAGGAAACTTCTGTTGTATCTCCTCGCTCCATGTTCCTTTCACTTTATTTTATTTTGCTTTATTTGTTGCGGGCGACCCCCCACTCTGTTTCTACTCGCGAGGTATAGCTATTTGTCGTCTCGCGTGAAAATTAGTTTAGGGCAAGAGTCATTTGACTTCTCCTTGCCCCTTCCATTCTGATGAGTCCGATTTATATAGGGTTTTTCGGACTCATCTGGGCTAGTTTTCACGCATTTGCACTTCACATTTAGTTCTATATCGGTCATATTTCATCTTGCTATATTTCCATAGGAAGTGTACACTTTGGCCCGTGGTTGTGCGCAATATACCATGATTTCCAGAATCTGCCTGGGGTAATCGCACGAGCACTGGACATAGTGCGCACGACCAGTGGTCGTGCGCCACGGATCGTGGGCATTGATTCCTCTTCTTCTGGAGTTCCGTCTGGGGTAATCGTACGACTATTGGACATAGTGCGCACGACCACCAGTCATGTGCCATTGCTCGTGCGCAGTACCCTAGTTCTTCTTCCTAATCTGCCATGCCAGTGCGCACGATCACTGGACATAGTGCGCACAACCACTGATCATGCGCCCGTGATCGTGCGCATTGTTCAATTCTGCTTTCTATAAATATGCAGGTTCCGCCCTAATTGAAGAGGGCGCATTTTTCCTCCGCCGTCTTCATCTCCGAGGATGGATTCCGCCGTCCTCCTTCAATCTCCACCCTAAGAAAGTGATCTGGGCAAGCTTTCATCGCCAAATCCAAGCCGGAGCTTCCTCTCGACCTCCTCCTTCACCCTTGAACTTCAAGAAGAGCTAGACCTAGTTATCTCCACCAAGCTAGAGAAGTTATGCCATCCTCCACCGTGTCGTGACACGAAGAAGATGGTTCCATTGGGAATGAGTGACAGCCTCCTCTACCCCGGATGCAGTTGAGGACCGGGCTTGGACGTGGATTGACAACCCGACGATTCCAACCGTGAATCCTCAGCAAGACTTCGAATCCGGTCGATCTCGCACACTTTTCTTCTCTTGTTGTTGAATATTATAGTTGATCTCTTGTTTATGATGAAGTTGTACTTATTTTGATATACATTTGTATCAAATAATGTCTATGTGATTTCATATTTATGTTATTTGCTTGAGGTGCGCCATATTCCATCCACCACCATCCACCCTTGCCGCACTAGCAATTGCTAGTGGCGTGCGTGGTGAAGAGGTGCTTTCGACCCTCATTCCGCCATTATAACCACCTCATCCGCAAGCCTACTCTTCCATCCGCCAAGTGATGCAGTGCATAGCGGCACGACTAGTCTTCCATCCCGCCTGGCGAAACATCGCATAGCGGCGTTGCATAGGAGTAGTTGTTAGATTTTTACTTTCTTTTTATCGCAAAAATCAAAACCCCCATCGTTACCGCCGACCTTGAGGACTTCAATCTCAAGTCCTCCTCGACATTAACTCCACCTTACTGTGTTCCTTGAGAGATCGATACTTGGGAAAACTCGGACATTTTATATTACTTGTGCGACCGGTTCACTATCGTGATCTTTAGCATCAAGTTTTTGGCGCCGTTGCCGGGAAACACAGTCGTGTGAGTTTTTTGAGAGTGAGATAGGAGATAGAAACCTTTTTCCATTTGTATATTTCATGTTTTTCTCTGCTTTAGTTTTTAGAATCTGTTTCTTGTTTTTATTTGTTGCTCTTCTAGTTTTAATTTTTCTGTAGCAGGTTTTCCCATTCTTTTATCTGTGTTGTGTAGTTAATTGTTACTTAGAAACTTTCTGTTGGTGAATTCTTCTTGTTGCACCATGTATTCTTATATGAATATCCGTTGCCGATGGTGCGGGGATTATAGGCATCGTAGTGTTGAGTGCCCCACTGATGATTGTGAGCATAATTTTCGTGGTTCTGTGTATGGAGCACCGTCTTCCTATGGTACTTCATACACCAACCCAGGTCTTATGGTCACTCCTCTTCTACGCATTCATCTTTTTATTATTCCTCTCCGGTCCCACCTAGACCGAGGAGTAATGGAAACGGTTTTTGTGTTGTCGTAGCACCGACCATGTGTTGAAAGATTGCGCAGAATTTCAGCGCCAGTTGGAGGAGGATGATGAACCGGGTATCTGATTCACTCTATCGCCGTCTCAAATGGCCGCCCCTTCTGATTCTGATGATATATTCGTAGCACCACCTTGTCTATGGGGGACTGCTGCAGATATGCCCATCATACTTTCTGCTAATCGGTGTGACGACATTGTGGCGCCGTCTCTCCCCATGCACTCTTCCCCTCTTGTTGATTCACCCCCGGAGGAAACCACACATATTTTCTCTGATGCTGTTGTTCCTCCGCCTTCTTTGTAAGAATTATCTATCCCTATTTTTAGTGAGTCGGTTGATGATGTTTGGCCAGATTGTGATTCTGAGCCTGAGGATGTTCCCATGTTTGACGGGGATATTATTTTCCTTAATGGAAAGTATTACGTCCTGGAACATGTGGATGCACTGAGGTATGTTGATGAGGAGATCCTATTTGTTGAGGAAGTTTCCACTTCCTTGATGGATGAGGAGGTCCAAACCACCACCGAGGACCTCTAGCTCGCGGATTCCCCTCGTCATGACTCATATGACGTCGTCGATGATCTATGTCGGGATCCTGCTGGGAGTGAGACCGGGACCACTCCCCCCATTACTGATTATTTTAGTTCTTCTTCTCCTTTATTTCTTGATCCCCCTTCTTTATCTAAGCATGGGCCGGTTAGGTCTCCGCAGGAGCTTCAGGAGGACTTGGTGTAACGCCCCGAAACTCAAAAGAGCGACGGGAGACGTTTTGGGCCAGATTTGGAATCTGGCAGGGGGCACACGGCCTGGGACACGGGCGTGTCCCAGGGAGTGTCAGGTTGGAGTCGACGATTTGGTCGACGATTTTGGAGTCGACGATCGTCGAGCAGAGAACACGGCCTGAGACACGGGCGTGTCTCAGGGCATGTCGAGCCCGTGTCGACGATCGGCCCGGGGATTCGACGAATTTCGCTCGACGAAGTGTCGAGACAAGGCACACGGCCAAGGACACGGGCGTGTCCAAGGCCGTGTCAGGGAGTCGACGAACTTCGCTCGACGAAGTGTCGAGACAGTGAACACGGCCTGGCGCCCAGGCGTGTTCGAGTAGATACAGGCTAGGACACTGGTGTGTCCAATACCCGTGTGAGTCTCGGGTTGTTTTCGGGGATGTGTCGATGGAGTCACACGGCCGACCACACGGCCGTGTCAGTTGGAACACGGGCGTGTCAGGTCAAACATGGGCGTGTTGGATGCCCGTGTGTTGTTCCAGGTGCATCGATTTTGACGGCGAATGAGGGACACGACCCTGGACACGGGCGTGTGCCAGGCCGTGTTCGGCCCAGGTTTTACTTTTCAGCTACGAATCGTAGCCATTCGTTTCCTTATTTTGGGATCCAACGGTTGGGGGTTGTTCCTACTGGGATATACCCGGGATTGGGCCTTTGAAACCCTCACTTTTACTTGAGTGGTTCTCTTTCTAAGTCAAGAGAGAGGTGAGAGCAAAGGAGGAAGAAGAAGCTAGATCCGGCCATTGGAGGAGCTTCGAAGCTCCAAATCGCGAGCCGACTTCGGATCTACGGAGGCAAAGAGAGTGCGGTGCTTTTCATCCACTTACATTTCCATGGCGCCAAGGATGAACGCAAGGGTGACGATTCTCTTCTTGAGCATGTGAAGCTCTCCTTCTTTGCATAGGAAGCCCGCTCTCGTGACGAGTTTGCGGTGATTTGGAGGCGTTCCTTCGGGTAGATATGTAAAGTCCCCGTTGTTTAGAGTTCGTATTCGAGAACGGACATAGGCATGATGTGTGAAGCCTACCCGGACATGTTGGTCCGGATCGGTGATGTTGCATTGCATAAATGCCGGAGAAGACTCCGTGCGATTGTTTGTTTTCGGGTTTTCTACGTGGTAGATTGCAACAGGGAGCCTTGGGGATTAACCCAAAGGTGGACCCGGAAAACTGGGCGGATGCGTGATCTTGCCAACTTGGTGGCCTGAGAGCCAACTTGAACATAACCGGGTTATGTGATTTTGTGATGGAAACGGGACTCGGGAGAAAGTTTGACCTGCGCATATGTTTTTAATTAACGTTGCGATGTGAGCACGGGTTAGATGGAACTGTACCCGTTCTATGTCGTTCGGTTAAAGAGACCTAAGGTTACGTAGCACTTGCCATTGGCATAGATGAGGGTCTTCGGCGGTCTATGGTTTTAATTACCGTGACCCATGCGGGACGACAAATTGCTCATTATTTGGCTGTCCAAAGGGATGGTGGTGAGTCGGTAGACTTAGACTGTGATCATCGAGAATATACCCTGAGAGCACGGGGTATGTGGCCGTGCGAGCCTACGCCTGTGATGAAATGTATATTTATATACTGCTTGGTTATGCTAATAAGTGCAGGGAAGGAGCATCGCCGCCCCGAATTGGGGGCGGGATCGTTATAATTTGGTCAACATTGCTGACTGTTGCCTTTGTTTGCCACCGTGCGGTGGTTTTGTTGCTTGCGTGTGCTGCTGGACCAAGCGTTCAATAGCGGGCTAAAGCCCAAATTGCGAAGCCGGCCCTCGAAGGCCTAATTGGAGTGTTTACTGCTTTTATTCATGTATGATCGGCCTATGTGCCATGGTTTGTAAATCATGTAATATTAAGTAAACAATTTTGTAAGGCCTTAATGCCAGTACTTGTGTATGTACTACATTCCTGTTTGGTGTATTAGTGGACATTCGTGCTCTTTGTGCTGGGTTCTTTAATTGCAACTTATAAACTGTTTCCGCTAGAATGCTCTGTGTACGACGTTACGATTGGTTGGATGGTTTCCACTGAGTAACCACCCGGTCTGTCTGTGCTATATGGCGTCGGGACCCGGCTGGACCTACTGCTATTTGCTATGCGACGGATATGGGGTGTTACAATTTGGTATCAGACTACTGGTTTTGGTCAGCCTTAAAATGAATTCGTGGACGAATTCTTTTTAAGGGGTGGTGAGCACATGTGTGTGCGTCATCGTTATAATAACAAAAGAACCCTTGAATGTCCACTTAGGAATGAAAATACACGTGTTTGGGGAACCTGAGTGTTCCTATAATTGCTGTTTGCAATTTTATTTGGTCGCTTAACGGTGTTTTGAACCACTATAGGTGACCAGAAGCGGTGCTGGGCCGCCAGAATGTCCGGTTTCTGAGGAGTATAGTGCACCCAGTGAGGTGTTTGAGACCCCTCCTTCATATGAAACCATTAGAAGGATCATTGAAGCGGTGTTCGCTGTGACGGGTGCACAAAATGGAAGAAATGTACAACCCTGCGCCCCTGTTGTGGCTTCAACGCCGGTTGGCATGATGGAGCAGATGACTTTTGGTAGACCATCGGGGCAGCAACTGAATATGCATTTAGTGCAGGGAGCGCACACAGTTGAGGAATATTTGCAAGCATTTCTTATGATAAGCCGCTACCCATGCTTCGAGTTGGATAATGAGCAAGCTACAGTCGATAGATTTTATAATGGCCTGCACGCCGAGTTACGAGTTCTACTACTAGGACCAAAGTTATTAGGATTCCGAGCCTTGGTGGAATCAGCTAGATCTTTGGAGGTAGATTTGAGGAAGACTCTCCCGATGCCAGCGACCATGGTATCAAACTATGCAAGCTCCATAAGAGTTGCATCCGGCGGAATGCTGGAGAAAGGGGCTACGACATCGACTAGCAAAGCTACTTACACATGTTTTACTTGTGGAAAGAAAGGGCATTTTGCCCGAGAATGTTGGAATGGTGCTCAGAAGGCTAAGAAAGCTATGTCAGGAGCAGTTGAGGACTTTAGTGCAAAGGAAACGACATTCAAAATGCCGAACACCTCAAAGTCTGAATATCGTAGGTGGTATAAGAAGGCTAGGACTTTGGGTCTAGTCCCTCCTTTCGGTGCTTCGGCGGCATCTACAGGCCAAACCCCGTGCGTATGTTTCAACTGTGGGGAGTCGGGGCAATATGCCCGTGAGTGCCTAAAGCCCTGGAGGAAGCACTCCGTCGTGAGGTCAGGTATGGTTTAAAGATAGTTTTGCCTTAAATACTTGTCGCCCTTATGCATGTTAACTTAGAACTACTTGTGCTAAGCTTTTTTATGACTTTACTTTATCTGGCGAGAGCACCGTTCGTTTAGGGAGCTTCACATTCCTTTATTTAGGAATTATATTGCGCGTCAGAGTGCCTCCTTCGACGGTAAGAGACAAATTGGATGTGTTATGGTCCAATGGTGCTCATTGTGCGCGGGTAGAATTTGTTGCACTTAGGTTTGGATTGGGAGTCAGGAGTTCCATTTTCTAACGTCACTACCACTGCTGGAGGAGTTCGACGTAATATTTGGCATGGACTGGCTCTCGGAGCAGCGAGCTTATATTGATTGTGGTAGCAAGGAAGTCATGCTGGGAGCAAGTAGTGAGACGACTTTCACGGGCTTGAAGGGGTCGAGCAAGACGTTGATGTCTGATCTTCAGGTGGTGAAGACGGTTCGTGCCGGTGTAGAACTGTTCTTTACACTAGTGGAGGTTGCAAAGCCTAAGCCCGCATTGGACAATATTTCAGTGGTATCAGAGTACCCTGATGTGTTCCTTAGAGATCTCCCTGGAGCCCCGCCTCAACGGGAGATAGATTTTATGATAGAGCTCGTACCAGGTGCAAAGCCTGTGTCTCGCTCTACATATCGGCTAGCTCCTAAGTAAATGGCGGAGCTGAAGGTTCAACTGCAAGAGTTGTTGGAGCAAGGGTATGTGCCCCCAAGTTCTTCGCCTTGGAGCGCGCCGGTCCTCTTTGTTAAGAAGAAGGACGGAAGGTTGAGGCTATGTATTGATTATCGGGAGCTCAACAAGTTGACGGAAAAAACAAGTACCCGATCCCCTGGATCGATGATCTTTTTGATCAGTTGGTCGGGTCGACGGTGTACTCAAAGTTGGACCTCAAGTCCGGGTACTATCAGCTGCGAATAAGGTAGAGTGATATCCCGAAGACAACGTTCAGTACAAGATACGGGCATTATGAGTTTACGGTCATGCCGTTTGGGCTGACTAATGCGCCGTCAGTGTTCGTGGATCTGATGAACAGGACCTTCAGGGAGTACTTGGATCATTTTGTGATCGTCTTCATCGACGATATTTGGGTGTACTCACAGAGTGAGGAAGATCACTTCAAGCATCTTCATTTGGTTTTGGAAATGCTAAGGAGGAGTAAATTGTATGCCAAGTTCTCGAAGTGCGAGTTTGGTTATCCTCAGTGGTGTTCCTCGGTCATATAGTGAGTGGGGAAAGGTATTGCAGTGGATCCAGTGAAGATTGTTGCGATACGTGAGTGACCTGAACTTTCTACGGTAGCGGAAGTCCGGAGCTTTCTGTGGCCTTCCGGCTATTATAGGCGCTTCGTAGAGAACATCTCGCGGATAGCGTTACCTCTCACTACTTTGTCGAGGAAGGAGCAGAAGTTCATTTGGACGCCGGAGTGAGCGCAAGCTTTTGAGGAGCTGAAATGTCGGCTTGACCACGGTGTCTGTGCTGAGTTCACTGAGTGAGGACCAAAGGTTATGAGATTTATAGTGATGCTTCGGGCAGTGGTTTGGGTTGCGTGCTACTGCAACACGGAAGTGTGATAGCTTATGGCTCGAGATAGCTGAAGGTGCACGAGAGGAATTATCCGGTCCGTGACTTGGGGTTAGCGGCCGTGATTTTTGCCTTGAAGCTGTGGAGGCACTATTTGTACGGTGTGAAGATTGATATCTACACCAATCTCAAGAGCCTGAAGTACCTGATTGTTCAGAAAGATCTGAATATGCGGCATCGTAGATGGATGGAGTACCTGGGGGACTATACTTTCAAGATCCACTACGTGCCTGGTAAAGGTAATGCGGTTGCGGACGCGTTGAGTCGCCAGGCCCCAGCTTAAGCCCAATGGCTGTCGATTCATGACGAGCGGTTGGTTCGGGAGTTGGAGGCGTTGGAGATTGTTTGTGTAAATAAGCAATCAAGTGCTGAAGCAGTACTGAATTGGGCTGAAGTCCAATATGACCTGGCTGATCGGATTCGGCAGGCTTTGGATATGGATGTCCTTATGAAGCAGTTCATGGTAGAGGCTCTGGATGGGTCAAATTCCCAATTCGTTGTGGAGGACGGATTGCTTTGGAAAGACGGTCGTCTGTGCGTCCCAAGTGTGGGCAACATGCGGGTGGAATTATTTGTACGAGGCACACCATACTAAGTACTCAATTCACCCGGGGAGCACGAAGATGTACCGTGATGTAAAGAAACTGTTTTGGTGGCCGGGTTTGAAGAAAGATGTGGCGCTCTACGTGGCGAAGTGCCAAACTTGCGCCTTGGTGAAGGCAGAATGACAAAAGCCGGGAGGATTTCTGAAGTCCTTGCCTATTCTGGAGTGGAAATTCGACGACATCTCTATGGACTTTGTGCACGGTTTGGCAAGGTCGCAAAAGGGGAACGACGCCATTTGGGTGGTCGTAGATCGGCTAACGAAGGTGTCGCATTTCATTCCGCATAAAAAGGATGATCCGGTGGAGAAGTTGGCAAAACTATATGTGGATAATATAGTACGGCTTCACGGTGTGCCCTGCGGTATCGTGAGTGACCGAGATGGGCGATTCACGTCCAATGATTGGAGGCTAGTGCAGCAAATGTTGGGAACAAAGTTAAAATTCAGCACAGCCTTCCATCCGCAAACGGATGGACAGACCGAGAGGGTCAATAGAACCATGGAAGACATGCTTCGCATGTGTGTCTTGGACTTTGGAAAGTAATGGGAAGACCATCTTTATTTGGTGGAGTTTGCGTACAACAATAGCTACCAAGAGAGTATTCAAATGGCGCCCTTAGAGGCCCTATATGGTAGAATATGTCGCACGCCGTTGTCGTGGTTAGAAACGGGTGAGTCAAATTTATAGAAGCGCCAAGAGGTGGAAGATGCTACGTCTTTGGTTCGTACCATAAGGGAGAGGTTGCTTATCGCTCAGGACCGTTAGGCGAAGTGCTATAATGCCAAGCACAGGAACGTCGAGTTCGCTGTGGGCGACTATGTGTACTTAAAGATCAAGCCGTTCAAGGGTGTCTCGCGGGTGTGGTGATTGAAAAAGCTAAGCCCGAGATACCTTGGGCCGTTTGAGGTTCTGGAGCGGGTTGGTGAAGCAGCCTATCGGTTGAAGCTTTCAGTGGAGCTTAGTGGTTTACATGATGTATTTCATATTTCGGTGCTACGGAAGGCGGTGCAAGAGCCTTCGCAAGTGATCACAGTTGATCAAGTGCCGGTGGATAGTGGGTTGACGACAAGAGTCAAGCCCGTGCAGATTGAGGACTTGGAAGTCAAGCGGCTACGCAATAAAGAGATCAGGATGGTCAAGGTCTGATGGGACAATTGCGGTTGGGAGGAGCTCTCTTGGGAGAGAGAGCAGACTATGCTTGACGAGTATCCGGAGTTGTTCCGCTAAGGTACAATTTAATTTTGTACATGTCTTTCCTTTATATAATTTCGTGGATGAAATTCTTTTAAGAGGGGGAGAGTTGTAACGCCCCGAAACTCAAAAGAGCGACGGGAGATGTTTTGGGCCAGATTTGGAATCTGGCAGGAGGCACACGGCCTGGGACACGGGTGTGTCCCAGGGCGTGTCAGGCTGGAGTCGACGATTTGGTCGAGAGGTCGACGATTTTGGAGTCGACAATCGTCGAGCAGAGAACACGGCCTGAGACACGGGCGTGTCTCAGGGCGTGTCGAGTCCGTGTCGACCATCGGCCCGGGGAGTCGACGAATTTCGCTCGACGAAGTGTCGAGACAAGGCACACAGCCTAGGACACGGGCGTGTCCAAGGCCGTGTCAGGCAGTCGACGAACTTCACTCGATGAAGTGTCGAGACAGTGAACACGGCCTGGCGCCCAGGCGTGTTCGAGTAGATACGGGCTAGGACACGGGCGTGTCCAATACCCGTGTGAGTCTCGGGTTGTTTTCGGGGCTGTGTCGATGGAGGCACACGACCGTGTCAGTTGAAATACAGGCGTGTCAGGTCGAACACGGGCGTGTTCGATGCCCGTGTGTTGTTCCATGCACGTCGATTTTGACGGCGAATGAGGGGCACAGCCCTGGACACGGGCGTGTGCCAGGCCGTGTTCGGCCCAGGTTTTACTTTTCAGCTATGAATCGTAGCCATTTGTTTCCTTATTTTGGGATCCAACGGTTGGGGGTTGTTCCTACTGGGATATACCCGGGATTGGGCCTTTGAAACCATCACTTTTACTTGAGTGGTTCTCTTTCTAAGTCAAGAGAGAGGTGGGAGCAAAGGAGGGAGAAGAAGCTAGATCCAGCCATTGGAGGAGCTTCGAAGCTCCAAATTGCGAGCCGACTTCAGATCTATGGAGGCAAAGAGAGTGTGGTGCTTTTCATCCGCTTACATTTCCATAGCGCCAAGGAAGAACGCTAGGGTAACGATTCTCTTCTTGATCATGTGAAGCTCTCCTTCTTTGCATAGGAAGCCCGCTCTCGCGATTTTGGGGTGAGTTGGAGGCGTTCCTTCGGGTAGATATGTAAAGTCCCCATTGTTTAGAGTTCGTATTAGAGAACGGACATAGACATGATATGTGAAGCCTACCCGGACATGTTGGTCCGGATCGGTGATGTTGCATTGCATAAATGCCGGAGAAGACTCCGTGCGATTGTTTGTTTTCGGGTTTTCTACGTTGTAAATTGCAATAGGGAGCCTTGGGGATTAACCCAAAGGTGCACCCGGAAAACTGGGCGGATGCGTGATCTTGCCAACTTGGTGGCCTGACAACCAACTTGAACATAACCGGGTTATGTGATTTTGTGATGGAAACGGGACTCGGGAGAAGTTTGACATGCGCATATGTTTTTAATTAACGTTGCGATGTGAGCACGGGTTAGATGGAACCGTACCCGTTGTATGTTGTTTGGTTAAAGAATCCTAAGGTTATGTGGCACTTGTCCGTTGGCATAGATGAGGGTCTTCGGCGGTCTATGGTTTTAATTACCGTGACCCATGCCGGGAAGACAAATTGCTCATTATTTGGCCGTCCAAAGGGATGGTGGTGAGTCGGCAGACTTAGACTGTGATCACCGAGAATGTGCCCTGAGAGCACGGGGTGTGTGGCTGTACGAGCCTACGCCTGTGATGAAATGTATATTTATATACTGCATGGTTATGCTAATAAGTGCAGGGAAGGAGCATCTCCGCCCCGAATTAGGGGCGGGATCGTTATAATTTGGTCAGCATTGCTGACCGTTGCCTTTGTTTGCCACCGTGCGGTGGTTTTGTTGCTTGCAGGTGCTGCTGGACCAAGCGGTCAATAGCGGGCTAAAGCCCAAATTGCGAAGCCGGCCCTCGAAAGCCTAATTGGAGTGTTTACTGCTTTTATTCATGTATGACCGGCCTACGTGACATGGTTTGTAAATCATGTAATATTAAGTAAACAATTTTGTAAGGCCTTAAGGCCAGTACTTGTGTATGTACTACATTCCTGTTTGGTGTATTTGTGGACATTCGTGCTCTTTGTGCTGGGTTCTTTAATTGCAACTTATAAACTGCTTCCGCTAGAATGCTCTGTGTAGGACGTTATGATTGGTTGGATGGTTTCCACTGAGTAACCACCCGGTCTGTCTGTGGTATATGGCGTCGGGCCCCGGCCAGACCTACTGCTATATGTTATGCGACGGATAGGCGGTGTTACACTTGGAGCTTTCAGCTCGAGTCATTGATGATAGAATCCTCTCTCGCGAGGAGGTTGATTCCTCCTCTGTTGAGGAAGATCCATTGATTGCTTTCTCCTCTTGCAGTCTCCCTGTAGACGATACCTTGCAAGGCAAGGATTTTTTTTGTGATAAGATGAGCGAGGACCAGTGCTCCTCCTCTTCTTATTTCTTATTTCCATTGTCTGCGAGGAGCAGGTATGATTATTTAGGCAGAGGGTTAATTGTTCTATCACCGTATCGGTACCCGTTACCGAAACGGATATTGGAACAGTTACCTGTGCATTTTTCTTTTCATAGGCCCATTAGCTAGAACCTTTTCGTAGCCGAATAAGTCGTGCTGGGATGACAATAACCCCAGTACTTATCTTTCATTTTTTGCATTTTGTTTTTCATGTCTATTTAGTTTTAGTATTTCTTTGTAGTTTGTATATTTTTGTTTTGTTTTTGCGGAGCTCACCCCTGCAGGTATTCATGGCAAATTTCATTGGCGGGGTTGTGATTTTTCAAATGGAGGGCCTGCTTCAGGTTTCCACGCGTCTTCTGGTATGCTCACTAGCTGAGCATTAGGTAACCTCTTCCTTAGCTCTTTATGATTTTAATTTCTCTATCATATGTTGTATAGTTTAGTTTAAGTCTGGGGGAGAGATTTGTTACCTATTGCACGTGCACATTTCATGTGAATATTAGAAGCTTTTATAGATTTATTATGATTAGTTCATTGCATCACACACCACTGCACCCACATGAGCGCGTGCTTAGCTGTTTGCGTGTTGTTAGTTAAACTCGTTTCTTTTGTATGATTTGGGAAAATTATTGTGCTGGCATAGGATTGTGAGACGAGGTAAAATGTTGACTCTGTTGTGCTCCTAGTCAAGTGCTCTCATCTCGTGTAGAAATTAGAGTAGATTTAATTTTTTTATATGCTTTTAGTTTTATATTTTTCTAATTGCGTAAATAGTTTTTATTGTACTAAAAAATTGGTGAATCTGGTGTGAATCCAACGGTAGTTTAGGGATGTGTGTAGACGGCCGTTAGGTTCGTATTGCTCAAGTTAGGAGGATGGATAGTCTTTCTCGTTGGCTAAGAACTTGCCCCAAGCTATTCTTGAAGAATGGGTATAGGTTAGCTCACATGAGCGTGATGTAGGCCATCATTTTGGCCCGCTTAAGCTTTGTACCATTCCTAACCTCTTATCCTCGCTAGCCCCGTTGTGCCTACCCCTCCTTTTGATTCACCTCCTCCATGATTTCACCAAAGCCTCATAGCCAATCCTAGTCGCACACCCAAGTTAAGCTTTAGAGTTTTACATTTTCATTCTGGGATGTGATGTGGTGTTATTATTTGTGAAAATGTGGAAGTGCCCCAAAGTTTATATCTACTGAATTGTGAAAATAAAATGTAGAAAAAGAAAAAAAAAGAAAAATATGTGTAAAGAAAAAAGTGAAAAGAAAAAGTTTAAATTGAAAATCTTTTTGGAAATGTGATTATATTTTGAGTAGGCGGTGCACACACCCATATGTTAAAAGTTAAGTCTGGGGGTGTGGTGTATCGCGTGTATTTTGTTTAGCAGAGGGATTCTTTTTATGATAGCTCATTTGGGTTAGGTGTTTAGCCTTCCTGTTTATCTTTGTTTACCTCACTGAAACCCAAGCCCCATCTCTTCACCTAAAGTCCTACTGATTCGTGTGTGAACCAAACTAGTGCCGTGGAGAGAATGCGAAAGGGCAAGCATATGGTCACCAACATTGGTGGATTCCTTTGGAGGTTATCCCGAGCCCCGATCTTTGGCATTGCTCGCTTAGCGATTACTCTACTTTCTCCCTACGCGTGATCGGCTGATTCACCGTGATTCCATTTTTGAGTAATAATAAAATGTTGATACGCATTGTGAAAAGTTTAAACTATTTTGTATACTTAGAAATTTCTTCTATTATATTTTTATGCGTGCGAGTATGCAACTTCGCATGGTACTCTGTATCGCAAATTCCTTGTTAGCTAAATCATTTTCCCTATCTGCATAGATTTTGTTTGCTCGGGACGCGCAAACAGTTAAGTATGGGGGTGTGATGAGTCCGATTTATATAGGGTTTTTCAGACTCATCTGGGCTATTTTTCACACGTTTGCACTTCACTTTTAGTTATATATCGTTCATATTTCATCTTGTCTATATTTCCATAGGAAGTGCACACTTTGGCCCGTGGTTGTGTATTTTTGTACTTTTATTTTTTGTACTCCTTATTGTGCACGTCTGGAATGTCTGCACATATCAGTGCTAGTTTTAGGGGTGTGTGCATGTTCTGGGGACGTTTTGAAGTAGGAATACTGCCCACGATCATCGGATATAGTGCACACGACCACCGGTCGTGCGCCGATGATCGTGTGCAATATACCATGATTTCCAGAAACTGCGTGGGGTAATCGCACGACCACTGGATATAGTTGAAAGAATTTGTTCCTAAACACCTAGAGGGGGGGGGGGGGGTGAATAGGTGCAATTCTTTTTTATTTCTAAGGCAGAATATTAATTCAGATAATCAATTTAAATCTAACAGTTCTATAGCTATCACAGCACAAAAATAATAATACCACACACATTCACTGATTGTACACTGATTTATAGTGGTTCCCCAAGGTCTGGGTACATCCACTTTCCCCCTTCGCCTATCTAGCAGTGTGCTAGATTCGACCTAACTTCTTTCCTTCTTCTTAGATTCTCAGATCTTACAACTCAGAACCCAAACAAGACTCCTACAACTCAGAGTGATTCCACACTCCTAAAGCTCAGGCAATCTGCCCTACCTCAGCCTTCAATAAGGCCTACAACACAGAGATCAAAATCTCCTATAACTCAGGCTCACATCCCTACCTCAGCCTTCAACAAGGCCTACCACTCAGAGAACTTATCTCCTACAACTCATCATTTATAAATCAGGCTTACAACTCAGATCTTAAAAAGATCCTACAGAAAATAGATGTAAATCTACACTTTAACCACCACCCTGGTTGAGAGAGAAAGGATGGACAGTTTCTTGATCAGTTCTTGAAAGAATCTGACGTTAGAGATCGACCTGACTTAGCTTTCTTCAAAGCTTCTTGAATCTGAACACAGTAGGGTTGATCTCCTTTGAAGTTGATCTTCAATCAGCTTCTTTCTTGAAATTCAGAAATCAATCTGAATCCTTCTTGGCATACTGGTTCAAACTCTGCACTTGAGAGACTTGTTAATGTAAGTCCCTTTCTTCACTTGAATAGATGGATCTCTCCTTCCCCAACTTCTTCTGAAGATTCTTCTGAATTCTTCTTTGAATTCTCTTGACAAAATCTGAGTAGATCACCACTTCAGAATGTCTTCTTAGATCTTCTGTTGAAAATCTTCTTCTGGTTTTTCGTTTTTCTTAAGTGTGTAATACTTCAATTCTTATTTCTGTTGATAGAGAATGTCCTTATATAGACTTTATCCATGGTAACCGGCTGATCCGGTTTCTAACGAAATTCTGACAGCTCTGACAGTTGCAGTAGACCGGTTGGTTATGGAAACTATCAAGTCTTCCAGTCACTTCTTTAAACTCTGTCTCTTGTCAGCAAAGTGTCGAGACTGAACTTCATCATGTGTCGACACAAGTAGACTAAGGGTCGATACAAGCCATGGTGGTGTCGACACAGCTCCCTTGATGTCGACACTGCTTCTCGACACAGCTTCTGTAGAATGTGTCGACACTAGTTCTGTTGTGTTGACACAATCACTTCTTCTCTTTACAAAAATCAACTTTGTTGAAACTCTGCTATGTGTCGACACAAGTCCTGTGTGTCGACACAGTTGATGTCGACAAAGTCTTCTGTGTGTCGACACTGCCTCTGTGTGTCGACACATTTGATGTCGACTAAACATTTCTCTGTGTCGACAATGCCTCTGAGTGTCGACACAGTTTCTTCTGGTGTCGACACAGCCTTTCCAAGTGTCGACACAATTGACTCTAGGTGTTGACAAAGCTTTTCTCCAGTATCGACACAAGCCTTCATAATTGTCGACACAGCTTTTCTGGTGTCGACTCATGGACTTAGAAACTTTTCCTGCATTCTTGCATATTCTTTAACTGCACATATAAACTCAAAACAACATCAAATACACCTTGATGCATATCATTGAGTAAGGTGAGACTTCTTCAAATCTGGTACACATTTTCCAATGTACCCAACAATCTTCCCCTATTTGGCGAAGTCATAACCCTTAGTCAATTATATACACCATTCATAATAAACACACATTATGATGTATAAAAACATTATATGACAGGGTAACTTATAAACCAAACATGTATAAAATATCATCACAGAATAATGATGCAAACATAATGAGTATTAATAATTGTTTTGTTTAACCTTGCAAAAGTTTCTGAATAATAGTTTACATAGATTTTTAACAGTAAAGATTACAATGTTGTAAAATCTAGTAAATCTCTCCCAAGGCTGTTGAGGCTCCTTGATGACTATGCCTTTGCCTGGCTGGATCTTGGCTTGTACTGGAGCTTCAGTATCTTCAGCTGGCTTCTTGCCCTTTAGATCTTTCTTCTTTTGTTCTTCAGCTCTTACTCTTTGCCTTTCAAAATAATGAAAAGGCTTTGAGAAGTATTTGCTAGGCTCCTGAGCATTAGGAGGTAGCTTCCCAGCTTTTTCCTTTCTTCTATATTGCAGAATAGCTTCCTGTCTAGCTTCATGCTTTTGCCATTCTTGCTCAGTGTACAATTTGCCCCTGTCATGGGTCTTGTCTTTTCAGCTTTCCAGGCAGTCAAGATAATATTCCTAGAAGTAGGACTCCACAGCTCAAAATCAGGCTTCAACTCAGCCTGTTCTCTGAATCTCTTCTTTGAAAGTTGAGCTTCTTGCTCCTTATTCACAGCTGCCTCTAAAATTTCTACCTTCTCAAGGATAACATTTTTAGTACCCTCTGGAGGGTTGTAAATAGACTGTACTTCTTGATGAATCATATCAAAATCTGCTGGAGGGTAAATAACCTGACCAACTTCAGGTTGATCACCTTCAAAATAAGCAGGTTGCACACCTAACTCAGCCACATTATCATCATCACAGAGGGGTGGATATCCAAGGGTGGCTCTGATGTTATTAGATAACTATTTAGCATGATCTGAGCCTGCTTTGACGAATACTCTCTCCCCCTTTATGACTTCTCTTTCAATATGATCTCTGAGGTCATCTTTCTGAAATCTTACTTGTTCATCTAGATAATTAACACCATCTTTATAAAAGGACTTTAATTTCAATAGCTGGGCAGAGATGATCTTTTGTGAATTCTTAATAGCTGTTTGTACATCAGCTAGTTCTACTTGTAATTGTTTATCAAAATCTGACTTGGCTTTAGCCCTTGCCTCAGTCTGGGCAGCAGCAGTATTCTTTAATTCTGTGAAAATCACATTATGTGATTGAGTCAGATTGTCATTAATCCTTAGTTGATTTTCAAGGACATAGCCTTGCTTTGCAGCTATATCATCAACTTGAGTCTTCATGCCTACTTGCTGTTTGGCTAGATAGACTACAGCATTGCCACCTTTGTGTAAGCAATCTGTCATTTCCTTCTTGTTCTGATTTACTTCAAATCTTATGGATTTGATATCTTGTGCCAAGGAGAATTGCAGATCTTTATGGGTCTCATCCATATATTTTTCCATGGCTATCCTTTGTTCATCCAACTTTACTTGCAAGGATACCAACAAAGAGCTATAATCTTGGGCTGGGGCAGGTTGTGTAGTAGTTTGTAATGCCCTTTTATAGCTTTGGCTTCTCCTTTTAAAAACCATCAGTTTTCTCTTTTTGGCTTGAATTTCTGCTTCATATTTAGAAGCTGAGGTACTTGCAATATCAACTCTTTCCTTAGGACTAGGAGGCAATTCCTTTTCAGTCCTAGGTTTCTCCCCCTGAGTCCCTTTCTCCTCCCCCTCAGTCCTAACAAACTTCCCCTCAATGTTAGCTTGCTCCCCCTGAGTCTCAGCTTGCTCCCCCTTAGTTCTTGGTAAGTCTATATCAGGGAACAACTCTTCTAGGGTAGACTCTTGTTGAGTTGGGACTTGAGGCACCACCAACTCAGGAGCATCAGTAATTGAAGATGTATCCTCCATGATAATATCTTGTTCTTGAGTGTTGAGTTGAGTTGTCTGGCCAACATCAATCAAAGGCACAGTTAGTGTTTCATCCTTATTAATTAAAATTGATTGATAAATTTCTTGGATTACCTCAAGTATAGTTTGAGTAGCCATTTCACTTTCTAATTGTGTTGGCTCTTCCTCAAGATGAGGCTCCCCTGCACCTGAGCACCATCTGTAATTTCTTGTGCAGGAGATTTTTCAGGAATCTCTGGCCTCTCTTCATCAGGCATGTCCTTTGTTAGGACCCTATCCCATCTTGAGATTATCCTGATATCCATTCTTCTCATGTGGTTTATCTTAGAACCAGCTGTCTGTTCCATTACTTCTGGAATTATTCCAGCCAAGTATAGACTTATGATTCTTCCCAGATTTGGCTTCTTAATACTTTCCTTAATCTTTTCAAAGATTACTGTAGACCAATCTATGTTCAATCTGAAGATAATCCTGGTCATCAGGCTGAACATATAGGTTGAAACCCTATCATGTCCCCCTGGCTTGCAGAGAATGACTTTTCCAACCACTTCTGAAAGGAATTTTTCTTGCAGATTCATCCCTTTCGTGTTCATTGCTGATCCAATCTTCATGGTAGGATCCAATCCACACCACTGAAGTGCTTCCCTAGTCTTGGTAGAGGGAACTTCCTCTTCTTCTTGAGTTCTTGGGAGTTGAAGAGTTTTCCTCAAGCTCTTCAAGGTAAGTTTAACTTTAGCTCCTTGAACTGTAGATTTGATCTTAAGTCCAGTCGAATCTAAAGTAGCTGCGATATAGAATTCCAGTATTTCTTTCTTCCATATCTTTGTAGGTTCAGATACCAGAAATTCCAAACCATTTTCTGTAATTAGGGTTACTACTGCTTTAATCTCAGGTTCCGCATTATCAAAAGCGTTGCTAACCAGCTCATAGCCTTCGTTGACGTTATCTTCAAGATTTGGCGCTATTGGGGTTGAGAGAAATCTTGGATTGAGAAGAGAGAAGTTGTCGACACATGGTTTTGGTCTTTAAAATATGGAGAGTGTGTCGACAGAATATGTTGTTGACCTATTTATACCCTTCTAAATAATGAAGGTCAAAAGTCGCATCAAAAATCTCTTAATGTGTCGACACATTTGATATGTGTCGACACAGACTTCTAATGTCTCGACAGAAGTGTTGACTTTTATATGTCGACACAATTCTATTTGTCTTGGTCGTGTTCGACGAAGAGCCCGTGAAGTCGACGATCTGAGATCGACGAATCTGCTCTCGACGATATATGTCGATTCTGCGCTCGACAAAATATGTGTATTGATTCTAAGTGTCGACACAACTTCTGGATGTGTCGACACTACTTCTCTAAAGTGTCGACACAAATTTTCTGGATGTGTCGACATCACTTTCCTGGAGTGTCGACACCACTTCTATGTGTCGACACAGACAACTCTTTGTGTCGATACAATTTTACTTCGCCAAATTTATTAAACTAATTTATGTTCAACATTACTAATTCAATTTTGAAATTATTGAATTTATTTTCATCTAAAGGCTTTGTGAACATGTCAGCAATTTGTAAATCCGTGTTAACAAATTCTAAAGAAATATCTTCTTTCTCTACATGATCTCTAAGAAAATGTTATCTTATTTCTATATGTTTTGTTCTACTATGAGAAACAGGATTATGAGCAATAGAAATAGCACTAGTAGAATCACATAATAATGGAGTTCTACTTACCTAAATACCATAATCTTCTAACTGATGATGTATCCACAACAGATGTGCATAGCAACTTCCTGCAACAACATACTCAGACTCAGCTGTGGAAATTGCCACACTAGCCTGCTTCTTACAGATCCATGACACCAGTCTTCCTCCTAGAAATTGACAGGTGCCTGTTGTGCTTTTCATACCTACGTTGCAACCTGCAAAGTCTGCATCTGAATAGCCCATTAGTAGAAAATCTCTATTCCTAGGATACCAAAGGCCTAGATTAGGTGTCCCTTAAGATATCTCAAAATCCTTTTGACAGCAGTAAAATGAGATTCTTTAGGGCATGATTGGTACCTAGCACAGACACATGTAGCATACATGATATCTGGTCTACTAATAGTTAGATATAGGAGGGAGCCAACTATCCCTCTATATAAAGACTCATCTACAGGTTTCCCTGCATCATCTTTGCTTAGAGACATACTTGTCCCCATTGGAGTTCTCATGGTAGTGGATGACTCCATGTCATACTTCTTAATTAACTCCAGGGTGAACTTAGACTGAGATATGGACAGACCATCATCAGTCTGTCTTACTTGGAGTCCCAAGAAGAAATTAAGTTCTCCCATACTGCTCATTTCAAATTTCCCTTGCATAAGTTTTGCAAACTTTCTACAAAGGTTACTTTCAGTAAAACCAAATATTATGTCATCAACATATATTTGGACTAGGATAATCTTTCCTTTGGATTCTCTAAGGAATAGAGTCTTGTCTATTTTCCCCCTTGAGAATTTATTCTCAATGAGGAAAGTAGACATGGTTTCATACCAAGCCCTTGGAGCTTGTTTTAACCCATACATAACTTTCCTAAGTCTATAAACATAATTAGGTTTGAGAGGATCAACAAAACCTGAGGGCTGATCTACATAGACCTCCTCTTTTAAGTCTCCATTTAAGAATGCTGACTTAACATCCATTTGGAACAGTTTGAAGCCTTGATATGCTGCATAGGCAAGGAATAGCCTGATTTCTTCCAACCTTGCCACTGGAGCAAAAGTCTGATCAAAGTCAATGCCCTCTTCCTATCTGTATCCTTTGGCAACTAGTCTTGCCTTGTTCTTCACTATGATCCCACTCTCATCAAGCTTGTTTATATAAATCCACATTGTCCCTATGACATTGTGGCCCTTTGGTTTTGGTACCAACTCCCAGACCTTGCACCTTCTGAATTGATTTAACTCCTCCTGCATAGCATCAATCCAGTGTGGGTCTTGAATAGCTTCTCCAAATCTCTTGGGTTCCACCTGAGATAAGAAGCTTGAGCAAAGACCTGGATTTAAGTTCCTGCTCCTTGCTTGTACTCCATGTCTTGGATCACCAATGATATGGTGTGCAGGATGATCCTTTAACTGTCTAACTGCTGGAGGCAATCTATTAATAGTTTGACCTTCTTCAATCTCTTTATTATGCTCCACCTCATGGTCTTTAGTTTCCTCTTGCGTGTCTTGTACTCCCCCTGGACAGCAACTACCATTTTCCTCATCCTGCTTTGCAGTTGAATCTTCTCTGATAGTAAGCTGGTCCATCTTCTATTGTATACCTGTGGAGCTACAAGATCTACTTGGAAACTTACTGTTAATAAGTCTAGACTCATCAAATGTGACATGAACACACTATTCTACAACTTGAGTAGCCAAATTTTAGACCCTAAAATCCTTACTATTGTTGTTATACCCAACAAATATCCCATCTTGGGATTTGGCAGCAAACTTAGTTAGGTGAGACTTGTCATTGTTAAGCATATAGCACTTGCAACCAAAGATCCTAAAATAGGATACGTTTGGTTTTCTGCCCTTCATAACCTCATAGGGTGTCTTTTTGTGGCTTTTGGTGATGGAAGCCCTATTTAGCACATGGCATGCAGTGTTTACTGCCTCAGCCCAGAAATATTCTAGGAGAGTAGTGTCACTCAATAGTGTTCTTCCAGCCTCAATCAATGTCCTATTCTTTATTTCAGCAATGCCATTTTGCTGTGGTGTTCTAGGTGAGGAGAATTCCTGATGAATCCCAAATTCTTCACACAACCTTGTCATACTTTCAGATTGGAATTCAGTTCCATGGTCACTTCTGATTTTGACCACTGAACTATCTAATTCATTCTGAATTTGTTTGACAAAATTGCAGAAGACATTTGGGGTTTAATATTTCTGCCTCAGAAAGAATACCCATGAAAATCTAGAATAGTCATCTACCACCACAAAAGTATAGACCTTCCTACCTAGACTATGAACTGGCATAGGAACAAATAAATCCATATGCAAGAGATATAAGCACCTTACAGAGTCTTTTGTTTCTAGGCTATGAAAGGAGGATCTGGTCTGCTTGCCTTTTTGACAAGCTGAGCATATCCCATCCTTATAACACTTAACTTGAGTACCATTCCTCACTAACTCTTTACTAAAGAGTTGGACAATAGTCTTATAGTTAAGATGAGCTAGCCTTTTGTGCCATTTGACACAATGAGAGGCTTTCTCATCAGCCACAAGACAAATAGGAGAAATTTTATTCTCACACTCAAAATTTAGGCAATATACATTTCTATTTCTATAGGCAGTCAATATGACTTTTTGATCACTTAATCTCTTGATATGACACCCATTCTTGATAAATGAAATGTCATATCCAAGATCACTCAGCTGGCTTATGCTTATTAGGTTGTGTTTCAAACCCTTCAAATATGCCACTTGAGTGATAGTGATTAAGTTATTAGAAATATTACCAAACCCTTTGATGACTCCTTTTTCATAACCACCAAAAATTACTTTAGGCTCATTCAGTATTGGTGAGTAGTCCTTCAGCAATCCTCTTGTTCCGGTCATGTTCCTGGAACAACCACTGTCCAAGTACCATATAGGGGCATAGCAACTTGGACTCACCTGCAACAAAGATTACTTAACCTTAGAACCCAAATAACTTTTGGGTCCTTAGTTCAAGTTAGCCTGAAACTTAACAAATCTGCTTGCAGCTTTTCTAATAGGTAGATTGCTATTCTCCCTGACACTTATATTATGCCAACAGTCTAAGGCATAATGGCCTATCTTGCCACAGCACCAGTACTAATACTTATTATACCTCTTTTTAGGTACAATCTTAGCTATATTGTTAGCAACAGATCTCTTATTTTGTGTTGGGGCTTTGCCTTTCTTATTGAACTGTGCAGCCCATGTAGTTCTCTTATAGCCTAATCCCGCCTTACCCTTTTGAGACACAAAATCACCAATTAGGGGTAGGACAGATTTTGGCTTTGAGAAACTAGTCACTATCTCCTTCTCTTTCTGAAGTCTGTCTTCCAGACTTTTGATCTGATCATTTTTGAATGTGATTGTACCCATGTGAATAACAATTATGTTTTTCAGCCTGGAAATCTCATTCATCTTCTGATCCAGCAGCTTATCTGAATCAGATACAGCAAACTTAAGAGCTGTAATTTCCATAGCCAGATTTTTGGCCAGGTTTTTGCTTCTCTTGAGTGCCTGGAACAAATCCTCATATTCATCTATCAGCTGATGAATATCTCCATCAGAATCAGACCCATCCACATCTATTGATGCTGATGTATCTGATTCTGACCCAGTGAAGTAATCAGAATCTACAGATGAAATTTTTTCCTTACTGGGGCCAGGATGATCCTGGCACTAGTCTTCTTCAGACATAGCCATCAGTCCTTTGCACTGATGGTCTTCTTGCTCATAGATAGAGTCCAGTAATCTCAAGAACTCATCCTCTAGATTAAGCATAGACTTTCTATCTTGCTTAACCTCTTCAGAACCCTACATGTAGACAACCAATGTGTCCCACATTTCCTTGGAAGTTTTGCAGTGAATTAGATTCTAGAATGTTGAATCATCTATGACACTTACTATAATATTCTGTGCACTTTTATCCATGTTAGCCAAGATGATCTCATCCTTTGTCATTTCTGAAAAAACCTTAGGAATCCTCTAATTAGCATCAAGAACAGAAACCTTCATTGGAATATATGGTCCTTCCTGAACTGTTATTTAAATTCTAGGATCAGATGCCTCCATAAATAGTCTGACCCTTTCCTTCCATATTCCAAAAATTTCATTCCTACAGATAGATAACTTCATTGAACAAAGTTCTTTATGGTTTTCTCCTAAACCCATCTTCTTTAACTTAATTCCGACTTACAGATCTTACTCAGACTGTTAAGTCTTTCTTTGAGTAACCTCGCTTTGATACCACTTGAAAGAATTGGTTCCTAAACACCTAGAGGGGGGGGGGGTGAATAGGTGCAATTATTTTTTCTTTATAAGGCAAATTATTAATTCAGATAATCAAATTAAATCTAACAGTTCTACAGCTATCACAGCACAGAAATAATAATACCACACACATTCACAGATTGCACACTGATTTATAGTGGTTCCCCAAGGTCTGTGTACATCCACTTTCCCCCTTCGCCTATCTAGCAGTGTGCAAGATTCGGCCTAAATTCTTTCTTTCTTCTCAGATCCTCAGATCTTACATCTCAGAACCTAGACATGGCTCCTACAACTCAGAGTGAGTCCACACTCCTACAGCTCAGGCAATCTGCCCTACCTCAACCTTCAACAAGACCTACAACTCAGAGATCAAAATCTCCTACAAGTCAGGCTCACAACCCTACCTCAGCCTTCAACAAGGCCTACCACTCAGAGAACTTATCTCCTACAACTCAGCCTTTATAAATCAGGCTTACAACTCAGATCTTAAAAAGATCCTACAGAAAATAGATGTAAATCTACACTTTAACCACCACCCTGGTTGAGAGAGGAAGGATGGACAGTTTCTTGATCAGTTCTTGAAAGAATTTGGCATTAGAGATCGACCTGACTTAGCTTTCTTCAAAGCTTCTTGAATCTGAACACAGTAGGGTTGATCTCCTTTGAAGTTGATCTTCAATCAGCTTCTTTCTTCAAATTCAAAAATCAATCTGAATCCTTCTTGGCATACTGGTTTAAAGTCTGCACTTGAGAGACTTGTTGATGTAAGTCCCTTTCTTCACTTGAATAGATGGAGCTCTCTCTCTCCAACTTCTTCTGAAGATTCTTCTGAATTCTTCTTTGAATTCTCTTGACAAAATCTGAGTAGATCACCACTTCAGAATGTCTTCTTAGATCTTCTGTTGAAAATCTTCTTCTGGTTTTTCATTTTTCTTATGTGTGTAATACTTCAATTCTTATTTCTGCTGATAGAGAATGTCCTTATATAGACTTTCTCCATGGTAACCGGCCGATCCGATTTTTAACGAACTTCTGACAGCTCTGACAGTTGCAGTAGACCGGTTGGTTATGGCAGCTGTCAAGTATTCCAGTCACTTCTAGAAACTCTGCCTTTGTCAGCAAAGTGTCGAGTCTGAACTTCATCATGTGTCGACACAAGTAGACTAAGTGTAGACACAAGCCTTGGTGGTGTCGACACAGCTCCCTTGACGTCAACACTTCTTCTCGACATAGCTTCTATAGAATGTGTCGACACTAGTTCTGTTGTGTCGACACAATCACTTCTTCTCTTTACAAAAATCAACTTTGTTGAAACTCTGCTATGTGTCGACACAAGTCCTGTGTGTCGACACAGTTGATGTCGACAAAGTCTTTTGTGTGTCGACACTGCCTCTGTGTATCGACACAGTTGATGTCGACTAAACTTTTCTGTGTGTCGACACTGCCTCTGTGTGTTGACACAGTTTCTTCTGGTGTCGACACAGCCTTTCCAAGTGTCGACACAATTGACTCCAGGTGTCGACATAACGTTTCTCCAGTGTTTACACAAGCCTTCAAAAGTGTCGACACAACTTTTCTGGTGTCGACTCATGTACTTAGAAACTTTTCCTGCATTCTTGCATATTCTTAACCTGCACATATAAACTCCAAACAACATCAAATACACCTTGATGCCTATCATAGAGTAAGGTGAGGCTTATTCAAATTTGGTACACATTTTCCAATGTACCCAACAATAGTGCGCACGACCACCAGTCGTGCCCACGGATCGTGTGCATTGATTCCTCTTGTCCTGGAGTTCCGTCTGGGGCAATCACACGACCATTGGACATAGTGCGCACGACAACCAGTCGTGCGCCATTGCTCGTGCGTAGTACCCTAATTCTTCTTCCTAATATGCCATGCCAGTATGCACGATCACTGAACATGGTGCGCATGACCACTGGTCATGCGTTCGTGATCGTGCGTATTATTCAATTCTGCTTTCGATAAATATGCAGGTTCCACCCTAATTGAAGGGGGCGCGTTTTTCCTCCGCCGTCTTCGTCTCCAAGGAGGGATTCCGCTGTCCTCCTTCAATCTTTACCCTAGGGAGGTGATCCGGGAAAGCTTTCACAACCAAATCCAAGCCGGAGCTTCCTCTCGGACTCCTCCTTCATCCTTGAACTTCAAGAAGAGCTAGACCTAGCTATCTCCACCAAGCTAGAGAAGTTGTTCCATCCTCCACCGGCTCGTGACACGAAGAAGACGGGTCCATTGGGTGTGAGTGATAGCCTCCTCTACCCAGGACGCAGTGGAGGACCGAGCTTGGACGCGGATTGACAAGCCGACGATTCCACCCGTGAATCCTCAGCAAAACTTCGGATCCAGTCGATCTCGCGCACTTTTCTTCTCTTGTTATTGAATAGTATAGTTGATCTCTTGTTTATGATGAAGTTGTACTTATTTTGATATACATTTGTATCAAATCATGTCTATGTGATTTCATATTTATGTTATTTGCTTGAGTTGCGCCATATTCCATCCACCACCATCCACCCTTGCCGCACTAGCAATTGCTAGTGGCGTGCGTAGCGAAGAGGTGTTTTTGACCCTTATTACGCCATTCTAACCACCTCATCCGCAAGCCTACTCGTCCATCCACCCAGCGATTCAGTGCATAGCGGCTCGACTAGTCTTCCATCCCACCTGGCGAACCATCGCATAGCGGCGTTGCATAGGAGTAGTTGTTAGATTTTTACTTTCTTTTTTTCGCAACAATCAAAACCCCCATCGTTACCGCCGACCATGAGGACTTCAATCTCAAGTCCTCCTCGACATTAAATCCACCTTACTGTGTTCCTTGAGAGATCGATACTTGGGAAAACTCGCCCATTTTATATTACTTGTGCGACCAGTTCACTGTCGTGATCTTTAGCATCACGTACATGAGACCATTTGGCCTTTTCCCCTCGGCTCGCCCCGAGACGAATCCAGCGTGAGAAGACCCTGGAGATTAACACGCTCTTTGTGAGAAGTCACCCGTTTTTAATTTTTAATGCGAGACCTGTCCTTCGCTAGCGAGCGCCTACTCCCTATGGACGAGACCCTCTATGTCGAGCACCGGTTGGGGATGCCCATCCTCATTTGCATTGCGCCAACCCCTTTCCTCCAATTGGTGTTTTCTATCTTCTATAGATTTTCTTCCTTCCCAGATAAGTAGATATTTTTCATTGAGGGATCATGCCATTTGTCTTATCATAGATAGAACCTACAGTCCTTCCAGCTTGATGAGGTCCTGGTCAGCGGTTCTGCTCGGGGTCTCCTCTCCAAATAACCTCCAACCATCGAGTGAGCCTACAGCCCTGCCAGCTACGTGAGAGCCTGGTCAGTGGGTCTGCTCGCGGTCTCCTCTCTGAACAACCTCCAACCACCGAGTGAGCCTACAGCCCTGCCAGCTAAGTGAGCCTGGTCAACGGGTGTGCTCATGGTCCCCTCCCCAAACAACCTCCAACTGCCGGGTGAGCCTACAGCCCTGTAAACTAGCTGAGAGCCTGGTCAGGAGCTCTGCTCGGGGTCTCCTCTCCAAACAACCTCCAACCACCGAGTGAGCCTACAACCCAGCCAGCTAGGTGAGAGCCTGGTTAGCGGGTTTGCTCGGGGTCTCCTCTCCAAACAACCTCCAACCATCGAGTGAGCCTGCTACCTTGTCAGCTAGGTGAGATCTTGGTCAGCATGTCTGCACGGGGTCTCCTCTCCAAACAACCTCCAGCGACCGAGTGAGCATATAACCCTGCTAGCTAGGTGACAGTCTGGTCAGCGGGTTTGCTCGGGGTCTCCTCTCCAAACAACCTCCAACCATTGAGTGAGCCTAAAGCGCTGCTAGCTAGGTCAGAGCCTGGTCAGCGGGTCTACTTGGGGTATCCTCTCCAAACTACCTCCAACCATCGAGTGAGCCTACAGCCCTGTAATCTAGTGAGATCCTGGTCAGCTTGTCTACTCGAGGTCTCCTCTACAAACAACCTTCATCCACTGAGTGAGCCTACAGCCCTGCTAGCTAGGTGAGAGCCTGATCAGCGGGTCTACTCGTGGACTCCTGTCCAAACAACCCCTAACCACCGAGTGAGCCTACAGTCCTGCCAGCTTGTTGAGAACCTGGACAGCAGGTCTGCTCGGGGTCTTTCCATCCATCCTTTTCACTCTCATACCATGAAAGAAGACACCTGCGGTTTCATCATATTAGAAGGTCACAACAAATTTACAAGTATTGAACGATGAAAAAAGGTTATGGATAGAAATTTTTTAAGTCATTGCCGCTTTGGGCACGATCGAGGGATACCTCGTGCACATCCTGGAGGTGGTACCCTCCTGACTTCAGGACCTCCTTCACTACAAAGGGGTGTTCCCAGTTGGGATTGAGCTTTGCTACTGAGGCTCCTCTGCCTGCTGCATCAACTTTTTTGAGGACCAAGTCTCCCTTCTTGAACTGCTTGACCCATATATGTTTATTGAAGTATCTCGCCATCTGGCACTTGACTTCTTCGTGTCAGATCGATGCTAAATCCCTGAGCTCTTCCACCAGATCAAGAAAAAGCTTCTGATCCCCCTCTTTTTCATGCTCGCACAACATATCCACCTATTCTCTGGCATCACAGTCTACTGTCTCACGCTCCGCAACGGACACAGCTACTTCCCTCAAAAACTTCTCCACTTCTTCCTCACTTGGGATTCCTTCTTCCAACAACGAACTTCCCATCTTCTTCAGCAGAGCTTCCACCATGGATGACTCCCCTACTTCCTCCATCTTTCTTTTCTCTTTATTCCCCCCGTCTCTCTCCTTCGACTCCACCTCTTCTTTCTCCTCCTCTACCCACATCTCTCCTTTCCTATCCTCTATTTTGCCTCTGAACTCCTGCTCCCATCGCTCCATCCTCTTCTCCATTTAGTTGGCCCCGCTTTGCCAATAAATGAAATTAATTGTCGTCACATAGCATTCCCTAGCTGCCTTTGGATCCCATCATACTCTGATCTGGGTCCACCCAGCATTGAGTTTCAGGCATTGGTGAAAAGATGATGGGACACACCTAAAGGCACAGATCAAAGGGTAACAAAAATGGCATTATAACTGTTGGGGGCATGTACTATGACAAAATGGCAATTCCTGGACAACCCCCCAGAGTCACCTGGAGTCCTACTCCACCTTCGACTTCCTTTATTTCTCCCGAGAATCCGAACAACAGCCCATCCTCTACCAGCACCCTTCGAGCCTCCACCCACATCTCATTGAATTCCTCTTTAAAGATGACATTCACTGAACTCCCATTATCGAGAAGGATACACGACACCGTGAAGTTTTCAATGGCGGTCCAGATAACCAGTGCATCACAAAAGGGATATTCATTGTCCGGCATGACTTTCTGAGAGAAGGAGATTTTCTCATCTAGGGGAGGGGCTTGTTATGTTGAGGCTACGCTCCGACGGTACATGGTATGAAGGCTCGCCTTACGGGCATCCTTAATCCCTACTCCCCCATGGATCACTCTAATCCCACCTCGATCGCATACATCTTCTCGGTCCACAAACCGGTCCTCCTCTACGATCCCAGTCACCTCCACTATTCGCACCGATAGCTGTTGTTCCCATGGTCCCCTAGCTCTCTTCATCTCCAAAAATTCCGGGAAGGTAGCTATTGTGTGACCCTCCTCCTCATGAAAGTCACAATATGGCAATGCTACCTCCTCCCCTTGTCTCCCCTCGTGAGGGTTCCTCCTTCTTCCAGCTCCCGCTCTTGCTCTTCCACTTTCTCTGCCTCTACATCCCCATCCGTCGATGGCCATAGCTTCCTGAGTCGGGGGTAGGGGCGGTCTAGGACCATATCACCACCCCTGCTGGTTGAACCTTCCTGGTCCTCCTTTATTGTTCCATCCCCCCTGGGGAAGACCTCTTCCTTGCCCTTAGGCAGGGCCTCCTTGCTGCCTCCAATCCAACTCCTGATACGCTGTCGCCCTCGGCTCCTCCCTCCATCTCCCTTATTGTTGTCTTCCCCCTCCTGGTTCTCTTGCCTCGACCTCCATCAACCTTGCTAGTTTTCTAGCAAAGGCCGGGTGTAACACCTTCCCTATACTGACCGTATAATATGGGTCTGACCGGGGCCCGCACAACATACAGACACCACAGCTTCAGCATTATAAGATGATATAACTCCCCGATCTCAAAACTCATAACCACAGAACAGCGGAAAAAGCAAACAGGCTAGAAGTTATCCACACCATATAGGAGTATCGAAGCGGCCTTAAGGCCTTACAACAGAAGTGAGTCCAAAACTCAAATAATAACACCAGTCATAAATGTACATAAGCACTCCTAGACTATCTCGGCATGCAAGCCGGAAAACATGAGCATCAAACATACAATATCATAAAAGTAGAGCTACAGCAAAACGGTAACACTTTATGAGGCTTAGGCCATTTTGGCCGACGAGCTAGCTCCTGCTTGTGATCCTTGCCCTGTAAAAATTTGATTGTAACTTGGGTCAACAAAGGCTGATCTCAAACTGTGTAACCAACACATCTCCTCCCGGCCGCCCATAATGGACCCCGGGGAACCCCTCCAACCAGCAAGTCAGCACTTCGTATGCAATATATATAAATAAACAAGTAAGGCACTAAGAACATGCTTGGATGTCTCAAACAACATACATGTTCTATATTGTTGAGCATATAATGAAAGGGCCTACTTATGCAGTATGTATGCAAAAACCTGTGCTTCACCCAAGGCACCCTATCGCGTATGCAACAAGCACATCATCACATCATATGGGTACTCATCATTTCCCCATTGGCATAAAGCCGCAAACAAAGGGGGGTTACCAACATTCCCCCAACGGCATACAAGCCGCCACACAGAACTCTTGCAAAGGCCCCACTGGCTCAAGGTCTCAGACCTGGGCTTGCCTACAAGCTCTGACTTCTCATGTCAGGATTCCAACAAAATTCAGATCGATTCTAAGAAACTTTGCTGGACCCCACCCGTTCATGGCCTCACTGCCCGGGCTTTCCCCATGCTTGACATTCTCGTTAGTCTCACAAAAGGGGACTAGTATCGCCGGGACACTCTCCACACATGACGTGCACCTCACGGGATAGCCATCCGACCACTGATACACAACCACGCCTTGGCACAACACATTCCAAGACAATTCCACCCTAGTCCCTCATTCGTACTGCAGCGTTCTCGCGCACCAAGGAAACCATCTACCACCAAGGCGGAGCTAACCTTGTTCACAAAGGAAACCATCTACCAACATTGAGGAGCTAACCTTGTCCGGTTCCGACTACACGTACTCACTCGAGAAAAGGGGGAAAACATCACAAACATCACAAATGGAATCTTGCTGCAACGGATTTCTATGAATCCTTAAAGCCTGTATGCAACATCACCGAGTCGGACTAACGGTCGCGACTACGGCTTCACCCACCATGCCTAATCCATTAACGGAGCGGATCTCTAATGCAAAAACATGTCAGGGACGGACTCAATCGACCCGGAGGTTCCTATTGAACCTTAGCGACCCAAACCCCTCTCATTTGAGAGTTTGGTGCCCAAAAACTGGAAAACAAAAGATGCTAAAACATGCATCCTAAAACCAAGAGGAGAATTATCGTTACCTTCCGACCCCTCTTCCTAGCCATGGAAACGTAGCCGGATGAAAACTTTCGCAACGATCTTGCCTGCACGGATCTGGACTCGGCTCGCGATTTGGAGCACCGAAGCCTCTCCAACTCCCGGATCTCTGCTTCACCTTCTTCCTTGCTCTCCCCTTTCTCTAGATATTGGAAAGAGATTGCCTGGAGAATAATGAGGGTTTCTAACCCTATTCTCGGACTTAACTCAGCATGGGTAACCCTGGACCATCAGATCCCAAAAGATGGGAAAGAAATGCCACGATCCGAACTGAAAAACAAAACACCTGGGCCGAACACGGCTTGTGACAAGCCCGTGTCCAAGGCTGTGTTCCCCAATCAACGCCGAAACTGTCGCACCCAAAACAGTACACGGGTCCTTGACATGCCCGTGTCACTTTTGACACGGCCGTGTCCAACCTGAACACGTCTGGGCTCCAGGACATGTCCAACCCCTCACAAGTCCCGGCCAACAACCTGAGAAGGACACGTCCTGGGACACGCCCGTGTCTCAGGCCGTGTTCGACATCTCGACGATCGTCGACTGCCTCTTCGTCGATCTCGCAGTAATTCGTCGAACATGCTCGACACGGCCCTGGACACGCCCGTGTCCCGAACCATGTTCACCGCCTCGACACTTCGTCGAGCGAAAAACGTCGAAACCACAGGCTATCGACGAACCCAGAAAGACACGGGCATGGACACGCCCGTGTCCTAGGCCGTGTTCCCTGCATGTGTCGACACCTCCCAAGTGTCGACACAATTGTGTCGACACCACCGTGTCGACATAATTTTGTCGACACCACCGTGTCGACACCTCTGTGTCGAGACCATTGTGTCGACACCACCTTGTCGACACCTCTGTGTCAACACTCGAGAGAACATGCCTACGACACGGGCTCCAACACGGCCGTGTCGGAGGGCGTATCGCCCACTAGTCGATGAACTGAGCGAAAAATCGTCAACTTCCCGGTCTCTCGACGAACCCGGTACGACACGGCTATGGACACGCTATTGTCCTAGGACATGTGACCCTCACCAAGACCCAACTTGGCTCTTGACGCTGCTCGTCCTTCTTTCAAATTTTGTGGCGTTATAATTCTCTCCCCCTTAAATGAATTTCGTCCCGAAATTATCAAAAAACAAGAAGAGGTACACAAAATTTAAATGATACTTGAACGGAAAAACTCGGGAAATTCCTCCAGTATGGTTTGTTCTCGTTCCCAAGAGAGCTCCTCACGGCCGCAGTTGTCTCATCAGACTTTTACGAGTTTGACCTCTTTTTTCCGCAACTGCCAAATTTCTGAGTCCTCTATAGCAATTGGACATACTCGCATCCTCAAGTCTTCCTCTATCGGCATCGATGCCGATTCGATCACCACACTAGCCTCTACCAAGGCTTTCCTTAAGACGGAAACATGGAAGACGTTATGCAATCCACTCAACTCTGCAGACAACGCCAACCGGTACGCAGCTTCTCCCACCCATTCAACAACTTCAAAAGGGCCCAAAAACCTTGGACTCAATTTCTTGAGTCGGGGAATCTGTGTAACGCCTTTGAACGACTTGATCTTCAAATAGACCCAATCGCCTACCGCAAACTCCAACTTCCTGTGGCGCGCATTAAAATATTTTGCTTGCCAATCTTGAGCCACCTTCATGCGCTATTGAATGGTCCGTACCAACTCACAAGCATCTGCCACCACTTCTTTTCCCAATAGTTTGGTGTCTCCCGCCTCTGTCCATGACATCGGTGTTTGACACTGCCTCCCATACAGAGCTTCGTATGGTGCCATCTTTATACTTGCTTGGTAACTGTTGTTATATGCGAACTCCACCATGAAGAGGTGATCCTCCCATTTCTTGCAGAAGTCAAGAAAACACGTCCTCAGCATATCCTCCATAGTACGATTTGTACTTTCAGTTTGCCCGTCAGTTTGAGGATGGAAAGCCGTACTAAACTTTAGCTTCGTGCCCAAACTCTTCTGAACCAACCTCCAGTCCTTGGACGTGAAACGTCTGTCACGATCGCTGACTATACTTTTAGGAATCCCATGTAGTCGCACAATGTTGCGAACATACAACTCCACCAGCTTCTCCACCCTATCCTCCTTCCGGTTTGGGATGAAGTGAGCCACTTTGGTTAAGCGATCCACAATCACCCAAATTCCGTCGTTACCCTGCTGTGATCTAGGTAACCAATGCACAAAATCCATGGAGATGTCATCAAATTTCCACTCGGGGATTGGAAGAGGCTTCAGGAACCCGCCCGACTTCTGACAGTCGGCCTTCACCAAGGCACAAGTTTGACATCAATTCACGTACAAAGCTATGTCCCGCTTCAGTCCAGGCCACCAAAAGGATCTCTTCTTATCCAAGTACATCTTTGTACTTCCCGGATGAATGGAGTACTTTTTAAAGTGAGGCTCAAACATCAACTCCTCACGGAGCTTGCCAAACTGCGATACACAAATCCTTCAGTCCTTCCTCAAAATCCCGTCAATCATCTCCCAAGCGCTGCTCTTGCCTTCTTGAGCTTCCACCACTAATGGCTGAAACTCCACATCCAAACGGGTCGCTTCCCGTATACGATCGGACAAGTCGTTCTACATTTCAATCCAGTTTAATCGAGCCACGCTAGCCTCTCCTCTTGCTACGCACTCCAAGCTGAGAGACTCCCATTCCCGCACCAACCGCTCATCATGAGCGTCAATCCAATTCCCTTGCCCAAAGTATTTTCTACTCAATGCATCGGCCACCACATTGGCCTTGCCTGGCGTATACTGAATCGCCACCTCATAGTCTCCAAGGAACTCGACCCACCTGTGCTACCGCATACTCAAGTCCTTCTGATCTAACAGATACTTCAGGCTTTTATGATCCGTGAAGATCTCTACCTTTGCACCATAGACATAGTGTCATCATATTTTCAACGCGAAAACTACCGCCGCCAACTCCAAGTCATGAACGGGGTAATTCCTCTCATGAGGCTTCAGCTGTCTGGACCCAAAGGCTATTAAACTGCCATGTTGCACCAACACGCAACCCAAACCGCATCCTGATGCGTCACTGAAGATCTGAAATCCTTCGGTCCCTTTTGGTAGACTAAGGATTGGAGCTATCATCAGTCTTTCCTTCAGCGTCTCGAATGCTTGATTTCACTCTTGAGTCCACACAAACTTCTGCTCTTTACAAGTGAGTGAGGTGAGGGGTAGAGCTATCCGTAAAAAGTTTTCCATGAATCTCCTATAGTACCCGGCTAGTCCAAGAAAACTTCGGACTTCCGCCACGGTTCTCAAAATAGGCCAATCTCTGATGGCTTCCACCTTTGTTGGATCTACCGCCACACCATCCCCACTAATCACATGGCCCAAAAATGCCACCTTCATTAACCAAAACTCAAACTTCAAGAACATTGCATAAAACTGGTTCTCCCTCAACACTTGCAAGACCATTCTCAAGTGAGTCTCATGCTCCACTTCCGATTTGGAATACACCAAGATGTCGTCAATAAAGACAACTACAAAAGAGTCTAAGTATTTTTGAAATACCCGATTCATCAAATCCATGAATACATATGGTGCGTTCGTCAGCCCGAACGACATCACCGAGAACTTGAAGTGTTCATACCTCATGCCAAATGCTGTCTTGGGTATGTCCTCATCCCGAATCGGCAACTGATAGTATCCTGACTTCAAGTGCAACTTTGAATATACTATCGACACCACCAACTGGTCGAACAGTTCGTCTATCCGAGGAATCAGATATTTATTCTTGACGGTCAGTTTATTCAGCTCTCGATAGTCTATGCATAGTCGCATACTGCCGTCTTTCTTCTTTACAAACAACACCGGCATGCTCCACGGTGAAGAAATGGGTCTGATATACCCTTGCTCCAACAGCTCCTGCAACTATACCTTGAGTTCAGTCAAATCCTTTGGTGTCATCCTAAACGGAGGACGCGACACCGGCCTAGCCTCCGGTACAAACTCAATCGAGAAATCAATCTCCCGTCGAGTAGGCGCTCCAGGAAGTTCATCCGGGAATACATCCTCGAACTCTGCCACCACTGGCACTTCCCCAAGTGATAACCTGGAAAGGCGAACCTCCAATAATGCTACAAGCGCTACTCCACCCTGTCTAACTTCCCGCGCCGACTGCAAGTCCGAAATCAGAGAACAGACCACTCCATTGAGGACCTCAAATTTGACCTCTGACTGCCCTTCCCTTCTTAGGGTCACCACCTTGTATAGGAAATCAATACTGGCACGTTGCTCCGCTAGCCAGTCCATTCCCAAAATCACATCAAACTCGACGAACGGTAAGACCGCTGCTATCAACACAAAGTCAACTCCTCTTAGCTCCCAACAAGTGCGCCCTTTCTTTACGGTGGTCATGGATGACCCATTGGGAATGCACACCTTCAGCTCCGCGTCCGCCGAAAATGACTCAACTCCAATCCTTCGGAAGAAGCTTTCCGCAAGAATGGAGTGCGACGCTCCCGTATCAAACAGTGCTCTAGCGGGGTAACCGGAAACCAACACAAAGCCTACAACATATACATCAACAATAATGGTCTCTATGTATTAGCGCAAGGTTAAACTTAAACTTCCTCATACCTGCTACCATGTCGGGTTGGCGGATCGCTTCCTGCTCTCCAAGGTTGTATGCCCTTGGTTGCACCTGTTAGAACCAAGAAGAGCTCGACTCCACCATCTTCCCTTTCTCTGCCACACTGGGGGCGGAGCGCACAGTCTTCTCCTACCTTGTCTCCTGCTCCATACCCCCTTGGTTACAAAAACGAGCTATGTGTCCCACCTTGCCACATTTGAAGCACGTCGGTGGCCCCTTGGAGTGAGACCCTCCGGACGTCCACTTGCTTTTCTCACCGGACTTGTACGGGTGAGGCTTCTTCCTCCATCTATTCCCTTCCGACTTTCCTTGGGATTGAGAAGGCTTCCCTTCTCCATACTTGGGTGCAAAACCCTTGTTGCCTTGGCTTCGCTCTAGATCACTCTCCAACGTCCTAGCAGCCTCAACTAGCTCATTAAAACCAGCTCTCTTCATGGCAATGAGGGGCTGCCTTAGAGGCTCCCTCAACCCCTGGTAAAAGACGTTATCCCTCTCTACATCATCTGCCATCGTCATTCCCGCGTAACGACCCAAACGGGTGAACTCCTGCACATACTCGTCCACCGTCTTATCTCGCTGCATCAAGTGCCTAAATTTCCTCTGAAGGCCCAACCTTGTAGAAACGGGAATGTACCTCTTTAGAAAAGCATCCCCAAATTCTTCCATCGACGGGGTGCGTCCAGGAAATTGGAGGCCGCTATTGCTCACCCACCACAACTTTGTATCTCCCTCCAACATAAAGGCCGCAAATTCAGATTTCTTCTCTTTCGGCATCTCTGCCGCCCTCATAAGCTCTTGAATCCGTGCCCACCAATCCTTCACATTAGTCGGAGTACCGATACCCTTGAATGTCGGGGGATGGAAACTCAGAAAGTACTTCATCTGCCGGTCTCCATGCCCGACAACCACCCTTTCTGCCAAAGGCTCTACTCGTCTGGCTTCTCCGCCCGGCACCGTCGACGCCGTATCCGGTGTAGCAGGGGTTGCTACCTGAGCTGTTGCTGTAGCTTGGGCTGCCACCATTGCTTCTGCAAGCATTTGGCAGAAGTCGGCCGGGTTTACACCCTTGCCCAAAGGACCCTAAGCTGTGGCGCTGCTCGCTGAAATCTCTTCTCTTGGTCTCGACGTACCCGCCTCATTGCTTGCACTCTTCAAGGAAGTAAGAAAACAAGGAATTCGTCTCTAATCGTAAGACTCAAACATAAGGAAACTCATGGTCCCTCATTACTCCTATGTGGATAACTTCTATACGCACTGACCTTGAACCAAACCTCCCTCTGATACCAAATTGTAACACCTCCCCTGTAATGACCGTATAATATGGGTCCGGCCGGGGCCCCACAACATACAGACGTGATGAGTCCTCTTTATATACCTATTTTTGGACTCATCTGGGTTAGTTTTCACGCGTTTGCACTTCACTTTTAGTTCTATATCGTTCATATCTCATCTTATCTTTATTTCCATAAGAAGTGCACTTTTATGCCCGTGGTTGTGTATTTTGTTACTTTTATTATTTGTACTCCTTTTTATGATTGCCTGGAATGTCTGCACATATCAATGACTGGTTTCTCCTTTCGGTACAGGGGTCGTGTGCGTGTTCCGGGATGGTTGCGAAACAGGAATACTGCGCATGATCATGAGATATAATGCGCACGACCACTGGTCGTGCGCCCCTGATCGTGCGCACTACTCTACGTTTTCTAGAATCAGCCTGGGGTAAGCGCACGACCACTGGACATACTGCGCACGACCACCGGTCGTGCGCCACTAATCGTGTGCATTGATTCCTCTTTTCTGGAGTCCTGTCTGGGTAATCACACGATCATTGGACTTAGTGCGCACGACCACTGGTCGTGTGCCACTTCTCGTACGCATTATCCCAGTTCTTCTTCCTGATATTTCATGCCAGTGCGCACGAGCACAGGACATAGTACGCACGACCACTGGTCGTGCGCCTGTGATCGTGTGCATTGTTCATTTCTGCTTTTGTATAAATAGTGCAGGTCTCGCCCTAATCAGAGAATCCGGGAATCGCTCATTTTTCCTCCGTCGTTTTCATCTTCGAGGAGGGATTCCGCCATCCTCCTTCAATCTCCACACTAGGGAGGTGCTCCGGGCAAGCTTTCACAGCCAAATCCGAGCCGGAGCTTCCTCTCGGCCTTCTCCTTCATCCGTGAGCTTCAAGTAGTGTTTGACGCCATAGCCATCAAGCAAAGGAAAGCTAGCAAACTTCGTCCGCTATCGTGAGACGAAGAAGACGGGCCATTGGAAGGTGGTGACAGCCCTTCTCTATCCCGGACGCAGTTGAGGACCGAGCTAGGACACGGAATGACAACCCGACGATTCCAACCATGAATCCTCAGCAAGACTTCGGATTCGGTCGATCTCTTGACTTGTTCTTGCTTTATTGTTGAACATTGGTTTTTAAACCTATTTATATTAATGAAGTGCACTGTGGTTGTTTATGTTATGTGTTTCATGTCTATGTGATTCCTATTTCATATTACTGCCTAAGTTGCTTGAGTTGCGCCATATATCCATCCACCACCATCCACCCTTGCCGCACTAGCAATTGCTAGTGGCGTGCGTTGCGAAGAGGTGCTCACGACCCTCATTCCGTCGTTCTAACCACCTCATCCGCTAGCCTTCTCGTCCATCCGCCTAGTGATTTGGTGCATAGCGGCCCGACTAGTCTTCCATCCCGCCTGGCGAAGCATCGCATAGCGGCGTTGCATAGGAGTAGTTGTTAGTGTTTTATTTTCTGTTTCCGCAAACATCAAAACCCCGCTTAGTTAGCTCCGAACTGAGGACTTCAATCACAAGTCCTCCTCGAAACTAACTCCACCTTACTGTGTTCCTTGTGAGATCGATACTTGGGAAAACCCCCATTTTATATTACTTGTGCGACCGGTTCACTGCCGTGATCTTTAGCATCAAGTATTTGGCGTCGTTGCCGGGGAACACAGTCGTGTGAGTTTTTGTAGAGGAAGATAAGAGATAGAAGCCCTTTTTCATTTGTTCATATCACTTTCTTCTTTGTTTTAGTTTTTAGCATTTGTGTTTGTTTTTATTTGTTCCTATTCTAGTTTTAATTTTTCTGTAGCAGGTTTTCCTATTCTTTTATTTGTGGTGTGTAGTTAATTGTTGCTTAGAAACTTTATGTTGGTGAATTATTCTTGTTGCACCATGTATTCTTATATGAATATCCGTTGCCGATGGTGCGGGGATTATAGGCATGGTAGTGATGAGTGCCCCACTGAATAATGGGAGCATAATTCTCGTGGTTCTGTGTATGGAGCACCGTCTTCTTATGGTACTTCATACACCCAACCCAGGTCTTATGGTCACTCCTCTTCTACACCTTCATCTTTTTCTTATTCCTCTCCGGTCCCACCTGTACCGAGGAGTAATGGAAAACGATGTTTGTGTTGTCGTAGCACCGACCACGTGTTGAAAGATTGCGCAGAATTTCAGCGCCAGTTGGAGGAGGATGATGAACAGGGTATCCGATTCATTCCATCCACCTCTCAATCGGCTGCCCCTTCTGATTCTGATGATATGTTTGTAGCACCACCTTGTCTATGGGGGACTGCTGCGGATATGCCCATCAAACTTTCTGCTGATCGGTGTGACGACATTGTGGCACCGTCTCTCCCCATGCCCTCTTCCCCTCTTGTTGATTCACCCCCGGAGGAACCTGCACATATTTTCTCTGATGCTGTTGTTCCTCTGCCTTCTTTGCAAGAATTATCTATCCCTATTTTTATTTAGTCGGTTGATGATGTTCGTCCGGATTGTGATTCTGAGCCTGAGGATGTGCCCGTGTTTGACGAGGATATTATTTTCATTAATGGACAGTATTACGTCTTGGAACATGTGGATGCACCGAGGTGTGTTGATGAGGATATCCTCTTTGTTGAGGAAGTTTCCACTTCCTTGATGGATGAGGAGGTCCAAACCACCACCGAGGACCTTGAGCTCGCGGATTCCCCTTGCCATGACTCATATGACGCCGTTGATGATCTATGTCGGGATCCTGCTGGGAGTGAGACCGGGACCACTCCCCCTATTTCTGATTCTTTTAGTTATTCATCTACTTTATTTCTTGATCCCATTTCTATATCTGAGCCTGTGCGGGTTGAGTCTTCACAGGTGCTTCAGGAGGACTTGGAGCTTTCAGCTCGAGTCATGGATGATAGCATCCTCTTTTGCGAGGAGGTTGATTCCTCCTCTGTTGAGGAAGCTCCATTCATCGCTTTCTCCTCCTGCAGACTCCCTATAGACGATACCTTGCAAGGCAAGGATTTCTTTTGTGATAAGATGAGCGAGGACCAGTCCTCCTCCTCTTCTTATTTCTTATTTCCTCTACCTGTGTTGGGCAGGTATTACTATTTAGGTAGAGGGGTAACTGCTCTATCACCGTATCGGTACCTGTTACCGAAATAGATATTGGAACAGTTACCTGTGCACTTTTTATTTCATAGGCCCATTAGCTAGAACTGTTTAGAATGTAATAAGTCGTGCTGGGATGACAATAACCCTAGTACTTATCTTTCATTTCCTACATTTTTATTTTCATGTCTATTTTTGTTTTAGCATTCTTTTTTGTATATTTTTCTTTTGTTTTTGCGGAGCTCACCCCTGCAGGTATTCTTGGCAAATCGCATTGGCGGGGTTCTGATTCTTCGTATGGCAGGCCTGCTTCAGTTTACACGCCTCTTCTAGTATGCTCACTAGCTGAGCATTGGGTAACCTCTTTCCTTAGCTCTTTATGATTTTAATTTCTCTATCATCTGCTGTATTGCTTAGTTTAAGTCTGGGGGAGAGCTAGTTTTGTTACCTTTTGCACGTGCACATCTCATGTGCATACTAGAAGCTTTTATTGTTTTATTTTGCTTAGTACATTGCATCACACACCACTGCACCCACATGAGCGCGTGCTTAGCTGTTTGTGTGCCGCGAGTTAAATTCATTTCTTCGTTAGATTTGGGAAAATTATGGTGCTGGCTTAGGATTGTGAGACGGAGTAAAATGTTGGCCTTGTTGTGTTCCTAGTCAACTGCTCTCGTCTCGTGTAGAAATTCGAGTAGATTTAATTTTTCTGTATGCTTTTAGTTTTATAATTTTCTAATTGCGTAAATACTTTTTATTCGACTCAAAAGTTGGTGAATCCGGTGTGAATCCGACGGTAGCTTAGGGATGTGTGTAGACGGCCATTAGGTTCATATTGCTCGAGTAGGGAGGATGGATAGTCTTTCTCGTTGTCTAAGAACTTTCCCCTAGCTACTCTCGAAGCATGGGTACATGGTTAGTCAAGTGCGTGCGTGATGTGGGCCGTCACTTTGTCTCGTTTGAGCCTTGTACCATTCCCGACATCTAACCGTTGCTATCCCCGTTGAGCCTGTCCCTTCCTTTGAAATCCCTTCGCCTCGCTACCATAGCCATATAGCCTTTCCTACTCGCACATCTGAATGTGATCGCTCGGTTAGTTTGTTTTGTTGTAGTTTATATCCGTTTTGTGTGGGTAGTTTTGTTGGTGTTTGTGCAGCTTGTGGTGTTGCCGTGTTTTCCTATTTTGTTTTGGCTATTTGTATAAAAGAAAAAAATAAAAAAAGGGGAAAAGAAAAAAAATATGATCGTAAATAAAAAGAAAATTCCCAATGGGGAATACAAAAAAAAAGAAAAAAAGAAATGTATTTGTATATCTATTATTGCTGAGTTTTGCAATGTGTTTGAGTTGTGTTCGTTATGGGCTTGCGCGCACCGTCAAAAGTCCATGTCTGGTGATGCGTCGCACATGTTTGTCCATTGAGTTTAGCTGTGTACGTTTTTGGGCGATCTTATTTTGGGTGTGCGTGTCCGTCTTGTTTACCTTTATATACCCCGCCTTCACCTAAGCCTATATTATACTCCAAGTCCTACGGATTCGTGCTTGAGTCTAACTAGTGCCGTGTAGAGAGTGTGAACGGGCAAGCATATCGTCACCGACATTGGTGGATTCCTTTGGAGGTTATCCCGAGCCCTGATCTTTGGCAATGCTCGCCTAGCGATTAGTCTACTTTCTTCCTACGCATGAACGGATGATTCACCGTGATTCCATTTTTGAGTAATAATAAAATTTTGATACGCATTGTGAAAAGTATAAACTATTTTGTATTATTAGAAATTTCTTCTATTGTATTTTTACGAGTGCGAGCATGGGACTTCGAATGGTACTTCGTATCGTAATTTCTTTGTTAACTAGTATTTTTCCCTATCTGCTTAGATTTTGTTTGCTCAGGACGCGCAAACAGTTAAGTCTGGGGGTGTGATGCGTCCACTTTATATACCTATTTTCGGACTCATCTGGGTTAGTTTTCACGCGTTTGCACTTCACTTTTAGTTATATATCATTCATATCTCATCTTATCTTTATTTCCATAGGAAGTGCACTTTTATGCCCGTGGTTGTGTATTTTGTTACTTTTATTGTTTGTACTCCTTTTTGTGATTGCCTGGAATGTCTGCACATATCAGTGACTGGTTTCTCCTTTCGGTACAGGGGTCGTGTGCGTGTTCTGGGATGGTTGTGAAACAGGAATACTGCGCACGATCATGAGATATAATGCGCACGACCACTGGTCGTGCGCCCCTGATCGTGCGCACTACTCTACATTTTCTAGAATCAGCCTGGGGTAAGCGTACGACCACTGGACATACTGCGCACGACCACCGGTCATGCGCCACTGATCGTGTGCATTGATTCCTCTTTTCTGGAGTCTGGTCTGGGTAATCGCATGATCATTGGACTTAGTGCGCACGACCACTGGTCGTGTGCCACTTCTCGTGCGCATTATCCCAGTTCTTCTTCCTGATATTCCATGCCAGTGTGCACGAGCACAGGACATAGTGCGCACGACCACTGGTCGTGCGCCTGTGATCGTGCGCATTGTTCATTTCTGCTTTTGTATAAATAGTGCAGGTCTCGCCCTAATCAGAGAATCCGGGAATCGCTCATTTTTCCTCCGCCGTTTTCATCTCCGAGGAGGGATTCCGCCGTCCTCCTTCAATCTCCACACTAGGGAGGTGCTCCGGGAAAGCTTTCACCGCTAAATCCGAGCCGGAGCTTCCTCTCGGCCTTCTCCTTCATCCGTGAGCTTCAAGTAGGGTTTGACGCCATAGCCATCAAGCAAAGGAAAGGTAGCAAACTTCGTCCGCTATCGGGAGACGAAGAAGACGGGCCATTGGAAGGTGGTGACAGCCCTTCTCTATCCCGGACGCAGTTGAGGACCGAGCTAGGACGCGGAATGACAACCCGACGATTCCAACCGTGAATCCTCAGCAAGACTTCGGATTCGGTCGATCTCTTGACTTGTTCTTGCTTTATTGTTGAACATTCATTTTTAAACATATTTATATTGATGAAGTGCACTGTGATTGTTTATGTTATGTGTTTCATGGTTATGTGATTCATATTTCATATTACTGCCTAAGTTGCTTGAGTTGCGCCATATATCCATCCACCACCATCCACCCTTGCCGCACTAGCAATTGCTAGTGGCATACGTTGCAAAGAGGTGCTCACGACCCTCATTCCGCCGTTCTAACCACCTCATCCGCTAGCCTTCTCGTCCATCCGCCTAGTGATTCGGAGCATAGTAGCCCGACTAGTCTTCCATCCCGCCTGGCGAAGCATCGCATAGCGGCGTTGCATAGGAGTAGTTGTTAGTGTTTTATTTTCTCTTTCCGCAAACATCAAAACCCCCCTTAGTTAGCTCCGACCTGAGGACTTCAATCTCAAGTCCTCCTCGAAACTAACTCCACCTTACTGTGTTCCTTGTGAGATCGATACTTGGGAAAACCCCCATTTTATATTACTTGTGCGACCGGTTCACTACCGTGATCTTTAGCATCAAGACGCAACAGCTTCAGTATTATCAGATGATATAACTCCCCGATCTCAAAACTCATAACCACAGCACAGCGGAAAAAGCAAACATACTAGAAGTTATCCACACCATATAGGAGTATCGAAGCGGCCTTATGGCCTTACAACTGAAGTGAGTCCAAAACTCAAATAATAACACCAGTCATAAATGTGCATAAGAACTCCTAGAGTACCTTGGCATGCAAGCTGGAAAATATGAGCATCAAACATACAATATCATAAAAGTAGATCTACAGCAAAATGGTAACACTTCATGAGGCTTAGGCCCTTTTGGCCGGCGAGCTAGCTCCTGCTTGTGATCCTTGCCCTGTAAAAATTTGATTGTAACTTGGGTCAGCAAAGGCTGACCTCAAACTGTGTAACCAACACATCTCCTCCCGGCCGCCCCTAACGGACCCCGGGGAACCCCTCCAACCAGCAAGTCAGCACTTCGTATGCAATATATATAAATAAACAAGTAAGGCAGTAAGAACATGCTTGGATGTCTTAAACAACATACATGTTCTCTATTGTTGAGCATATAATGAAAGGGCCTACTTATGCAGCATGTATGCAAAAACCTGGGCTTCACCCAAGGCACCCTATCGCGTATGCAACTAGCACATCATCACATCATATGGGTACTCATCATTTCCCCATTGGCATAAAGCCGCAAACAAAGGGGGGTTACCAACATTCCCCCAACGGCATACAAGCCACCACACGGAACTCTTGCAAAGGCCCCACTGGCTCAAGGTCTCAGACCTGGGCATGCCTGCAAGCTCTGACTTCTCATGTCAGGATTCCAACAAACATAAAGACCGATTCTAAGAAACTTTGCTGGACCCCACCCGTTCAAGGCCTCACTGCCCGGGCTTTCCCCATGCTTGGCATTCTCGTTAGTCTCATAGAAGGGGACTAGTATCGCCGGGACACTCTCCACACATGACATGCACCTCACGGGATAGCCATCCGACCACTGATACACAACCACGCCTTGGCACAGCACATTCCAAGACAATTCCACCTTAGTCCCTCATTCGTACTGCAGCGTTCCCGCGCACCAAGGAAACCATTTACCACCAAGGCGGAACTAACCTTGTTCACCAAGGAAACCATCTACCGCCATTGAGGAGCTAACCTTGTCCGGTCCCGACTACACGTACTCACTCGAGAAAAGGGGGAAAACATCACAAACGACATCTTGCCGCAACGGATCTCTACGAATCCTTAAAGATCGTATGCAACATCACCGAGTCAGACTAACGGTCGCGACTATGGCTTCACCCACCATGCCTAATCCACTAACGGAGCAAATCTCTAATGCAAAAACATGTCGGGGACTGACTCAATCGACCCAGAGATTCCTCTTGAACCTTGGCGACCCAAACCCCTCTCATTTGAGAGTTTGGTGCCCAAAAATTAGAAAATAAAAGATGCTAAAACATGCATCCTAAAACCAAGAGGAGAAGTGTCGTTACCTTCTGACCCCTCTTCCTAGCCATGGAAACTTAGCCGGATGAAAACGTTCGCAACGATCTTTCCTCCACGGATCTGGACTCGGCTCGTGATTTGGAGCACCGAAGCCTCTCCAACTACCGAATCTCTCCTTCACCTTCTTCCTTACTCTCCCCTCTCTCTAGATCTTGGAAAGAGATTGCTTGGAGAAGACTGAGGGCTTTTAACCATATTATCGGACTTAACTCATCAAGGGAAACCATGGACCATCAGATCCCAAAATAAGGGAAAAAACGGCCACGATCCGAACTGAAAAACAAAACACCTGGGCCGAACATGGCTTGTGATACGCCCGTGTCCAAGGCCGTGTTCCCCAATCGACGTCGAAACCGTCCCAACCAAAATAGGATAGGGGTCCTTGACACGCCCGTGTCACTTTTGACCCGGCCGTGTCCAACCTGAACACGCCTGGGATCCAGGCCGTGTCCAACCCCTCACAAGTCCCGGCTCACAACCCGAGAAGGACACGGCCTGGGACACTCCGGTGTCTCAGGCCATGTTCGACGACTCGACGATCGTCGACTGCCTCTTCGTCGAACTCATAGTAATTCGTCGAACACGCTCGACACAGCCCTGGACATGCCCGTGTCTCGAACCATGTTCACCCCTCGACACTTCGTCGAGCGAAAAACGTCGAAACCACAGGCGCTCGACGAACTCGGAAATACAGGGCCATGGACACGCCCGTGTCCTAGGCCGTGTTGCCTGCCTGTGTCGACACCTCCCCTGTGTCGACACAACTGTGTCGACACCACCGTGTCGACACCTCTTTGTCGACACCATTGTGTCGACACCACCATGTTGACACCTCTCTGTCAACACTAGAGAGAACACGGGCTCCGACACGGGCGTGTCAGAGGGCATGTCCCCCACTAGTTGACGAACTGAGCGAAAAATCGTCGACTTCCCGGGCTCTCGACAAACCCGGTACGACACGGCCATGGACACACCTGTGTCCTAGGCTGTGTCACCCTCACCAAGACCGAACTTGGCTCTCGACGCTGCTCATCCTTCTTTCAAATTTTGTTGCGTTACACCGGGTTTGCCGCCTCTATCGCTATCTCTTTCACAGCTTTCTCTATCAGCCCTTCAAACGACAGTGGCGCCTTCCGAGTTAGGCTCACCTTGAAGAAGCCCTCCTGAAGTACAATGTTGAAGGCCATCTGCAGAGAAAATCTAGGCTCCTCTTGAATATCCAAAATCTCTTCTTGGAACCTGTCTACATACTGGGCCAAGGACTCATCTGCCCTCTGCCGAATAAGAAAAATCAACTCGGGATTCTTCTTCCTTTTCGTTGAGGTTGAGAAATGCAACTGGAAGTTTCTACTTATATCTTCAAAACTGTATATCGAGCCTGTTGGGAGTTGATGAAACCAATCCCTAGATTTATCCTTCAAGGTGATGGCGAAAAGATGGCACTTGAACGCGTCCGTCATCGGCCTGATGGAGACCGCATCTTCGAACCATTGCAGGTGCTGGAGAGGGTTGTCTTTTCCCACATAGTCATATCGGGCTCCCTGAACCCTTCTGGGAGTGGAGCTGAAATGATCAATTTGAATAACGGGGACCCCTCTCACCACGGGTCCCGCCACCCCCACTCTCGCAACGACGTCTCCTGGTGAGATGACACTCGCAGGGCTAGGAAACATCTACCTACCCACTAGGTCTCGCCAGCCTTTTTCTATTAGCACTTCCTTTTCGGGTTGCCTCCCTCGGGCATCCTCTCTAACTCTTGCCGAGACGAGCTCATCCTGTTGCGCGAGAGAGGGCGCCTGAGGTAAAGGAGTTGAGCAGTCGCCCTGCCGCGAGATCCCCTGTAACATGTCCATGATGCATTTGATGGACGCCATAAATTCCTTCCTTCCTACGAATCCTCCCAGGTTCTCATCCCCGTCCCCATCTTCTTCTCCATTGTGCGAAGAGACAAGAAGAAACAGGAAATTGGAATAACAAAAATTTTTATTATCCCAAAAAGGTGTATATTATAAAGTTATAGCCTCCCATTTATAGAATGGATGAGATGTGAGAGATTACAATTAAGCAATGTGGGACTAAATATTACAGGTATAAGTGATTTAACATAAAAACAAGCCGAACAGGATGCACGGTTAGGCGAATATGCTAACCGCCCGACAACCACCAAAAGGAGAGAACAAGACACTATGGGAGATCGCCAGACCGCCTGGTCTCCAAGAAGCCTGAGCCAAAACATCAGATCGCCCGAACACTAACAATAATAGTCTGACAACCAAACCGCTTGAGAGAAACAAACAATCTGTGCGGTCTTTAATCCTCTAGAGTCAGACCGCTAGGCCGCCCGATCTCCATACAACAACACTCCCCCTCAAGCTGGAGCATATATATCGATCATGGCCAACTTGTCGCAAATGTAAAGAAAAGTGGCGGACACCGGCTTGGAGAAAATATCAGCTAACTTTTTATCGGAGGTGACAAACATTGTACAAATTTATTCCTTCAAAATCTATTCTCGAATAAAGTGGCAGTCGACTTCAATGTGCTTTGTTCTCTCATGGGAGACCAAATTTTTGGAGATGTACATAGCGGCACTGTTGTCACAAAACATAGGTAGAGGTTGGTTGTAGACCTCTCTTAAGTCAAGCATGAGAGCCCGTAACCACTTAAATTCACATGTGGTCGACGCCATACTTTGATATTCTGCTTCTGCACTGGACCTGGAGATGACAAACTGTATCTTGCTCTTCCAACTCAAAAGTTTTCCCCCCACATAGGTGCAAAAGCATGATGTTGACTTGCAGTCTCCTTTGTCATCAACATAGCTCAAATCTGAAGCTTCAACCCTCAAATGACCAATCTTCTGAAAGAGTAGTCCTTTCACAGGCACTGATTTAACATACTACAATATCCTCTGGGCAGACTATAGATGGCACTCCCTAGGAGCTTGCATGAATTGGCTAACCTTGCCAACAGCATAGGCGATGTCGTGTCTGGTCACAGTGAGATATAAAAGTTTACCAAACAGACGTCTGTACCTCGTAACATCTGAAAGAGGAGGAGAGTCATCTGTCCAGATTTTATCTTCTCCGGTCGCCATGGGGCATCGGGCAGGTTTAGCCCCAGTCAACCCAGCCTCTTTTAGCAAATCAAGAGCATACTTGCATTGGGAGAGAACTAGGGAATTAGGCTTCCGAGAGATTTCTATCCCCAGAAAGAATTTTGGAGAGCCCATATCCTTTGTGACCAGGTGTTGATGAAGATGCTTCTTTGTCAAGATTATCGCAGCCTGGTCATCTCCAGTGAGAAGAATATCATCCACATATACCTCAAGCACCACCAGACCCAGGGAGGTTTTGCGAATAAATAAAGAGTGATCGACAGAACTTCTCGTAAAACCCACGGCCACGATAATCCCGCTAAACTTGTCAAACCAATCTCGATTGCTTTGCTTTAGGCCATAGATAGGCTTCTTTAGCCGGCAAACCTGTGTCTCACCCTGAGCAACATACCCTGGAGGTTGCTCCATTTAGACATCCTCCAGAAGATCCCTATATTAGAAAGGCATTCTTGACATCCAGTTGGGAAATGGTCTAACCCCTATTGACAACCACAAAAAGGAGGACCATGATATTACTGAGACGAGCGACTGGAGAGAAGATGTCAAAATAGTCAACACCATAAGTCTAGGTGAAGCCTTTGGCAATAAGGCGGGCCTTGTAACAATCCACACTACCGTTTGGTCGGAACTTCACCATAAAGACCCATTAACAGCCAATGACATCTGTACCAAAGGGAGGAGGACAAAGGGTCTATCTACATACCCCATTCACTGAGAGTAGCAATCTCCTCATCCATGGCATTCTTCCAGTGAGGAGTAATAAGGGCCTCCTGGTAGGAACGGGGGTGGTAGTGGTAGAGATATCAAGTGTAAAAGCTCTGCGAGAAGGGGTAAGACGATCATAGGAAACAACAGTAGTAAGCAGGTGCTAGGTACATGCCCGAACCCCTTTGCGAAGAGTAATGGGAAGATCCAGGTCAATGGGTTCCTCAGCATCCGGAGTATCCGTGGTGGAGAGGGCTTGCCCAGGAGTAGAGAGCGATGGCAGTGGAGAAGAGGGATATATCATAGGTGAATAGAGAGGAGGAGACGATGGAGACGGTGGAGGTGGAAAAACCTTGGTATGGGTCAATGGGTTGGAGGGAACAGTAGGAGAAACAGAAGCCGCAGGAAGAGGAGTAGTTAGAGAAATAGGAGAGGAGTCATCAGAGAAATAGGGGGCATTCTCGAAGATGGTAATGTCGACAGAGACAAACTGCTTGCATAGAATGTGGTCAAAACAGCAATAGCCTTTCTATGTATTAAAGTAACGCAGAGAGACACATTTAGTGGAGTGAGGGGAGAGTTTGTCACGGGTGGCGGAGGGAGCATGCACAAAAGATGTGCACCCAAAGACACGTAGAGGGAGAGGAAAATGATCCTTTCCCGGATAGGGAATGGAGAATGGGGTTTGACCGTGGAGAACCGTGGAGGGAATGCGAGTGACGAGATAACAGGAAATGAGAACCACATAGCCCCAATAGGAGCGAGGGACATGCATCTGGGTCAGCAGAGTGCGAGCGACATCAAGGAGGTGACGGTTTTTGCGTTTCGCTACTCCATTTTATTGTGAGGAATAGATATAAATAGTTTGATGAACAATCCCATGTTGCATACAGAAGGATGAAAAAGCTTGACTAATATACTCCTTACAATTATCAGAGCATAAGATTTTAATTGAAACACCAAACTGATTTTGAATTAAATGATAAAAGGATGTCCATACATCAAATAATTCAGAGCGATCTCGTAAGAGATACACCCAAGTACATGTAGAAAAGTCATCAATGAAGGTAACAAAATAAGGACTACCCCGACCAACGGTTATGGTAGGAGCAGGGCCCCATATATCGGAGTGAATGAGATCAAACGGACAGGTAGAGCCACGACCTTGCTTCGGCAGGAAGGAGGAACGGTGATGCTTTTCAAGTTGACAGGCGTAGTAGTTAATAGGAGAACTATGCGGAGGGAGGTCGGATAGAAGCTGACAAAGAAGCCATGGAGGAGGATGAGCAAGGCGGAGATGCCACTGTAGATGATCTATAGAGGAGGAGGAGAAGGCGAACAGAGCGGAAATGTTATCGAGGAAGTAGAGGCTGGTGCATTCAGTCCTAGTAGCAATCATCAGTTGGGAGCTCGGATCCTGAAAATAACATGAAGTTGGAGTGAATGTGATAGAGCACTGAAGCTCCTTTCATAAAGAGGTAACCAACAATAAATTGCTGAGGAAACTTGGGCACATAGAGAGTGTCTTCCAAGCGAAGAGACGGAGTGACATGAACCACTCATGTCCCAAGGACTGGGGTGGGAGAGCCATCAACAACAAGGACCGAGGGCAGCCGATCATGTGTTTCTCGGAGAGAAAAGCACTGAGAATTTCCCGTCATGTGATTAGTCACAGCAGAGTCGATATTCCATTTACCTTGAGTGACCACGTGGCCACTGCCTGATGACGTGACAACCGAGGCGGATGGATTTGAGGAGGAGGTGGAAGAGTCACTAGAGGGGCGGAGATGTGGATTTTTTATCCAACAGCAATCCACGAGATGCCCGGTGCGGCCACAGTGAGAACAAAGGAGGCGGGAAATGCCACACCCACCGGAATGGTGGTTGCGGCTACCAGAGCAAATCCATTGAGTCTGGTGAGCACAGTTATCTGGAGGAGCCATGGAAGAGAAGCCGCGCAGGTAGAGAAAAGCCGCACGAACAGTAAACCGCGGAGACTGCACGAATAAGAAGAGAAGTACAATAAGAGACCGTGGCGGACAAGAGAAGAAACCGAAGTAGACAGAAGACGAGGATCTGCAGCGATCATAGTGTCAACACACCAGCGGTAATGAAAGGCCACGACCAATATGCAGAATAAAGGAGATGGAAAGAAGCCGTGCGGGTAGAGCAAAGGCCGCTCGGAAAGGAGACAGAGAAGCCGCGAAAAGAAGTCGTAGATAGAAAGAAAGGCGGTGCGAGAAAAGAGTCCGCGCACACAAAGGGCAACAACAAAGTAGAGAAGAGAAGAGAGGCCCAATGATCAGGCGAACAGGCAACAAGAAGAAGGGCCACCGCGCAGTCAGAAGAAGGCACTGAATCAGGATTAAAAGATCGAGTCCACTGATACCATGTGCGAACAGATAAGAAGAAACTGGAAATTGGAATTGAAAGAATTGGTTTCAAGATGTTCTAAACACCTAGAGGGGGGTGAATAGGTTCAATTCTTTTTCTGACTAAGGCAGATAATTTTATCTAATTTAGCAATTTATTCAGCAGAAAATACAACACAACATTCACATACACACAGCATTCACAGATTGCACACCAGTTTTATAGTGGTTCCCCAAATGATGTGTACATCAACTTTCCCCCTTCGCCTATCTAGCAGTGTACTAGATTCGGCCTAACTTCCTTCCTTTTTCTCAGATCCGCAGATCTTACAACTCAGAACCAAGACTGGTTCCTACAACTCAGAGTGAATCCACACTCCTACAACTCAGGCACAAGCCCTACCTCAGCCTCTTCCACAAGCCTACAACTCAGAGTGACACCCCACTCCTACAACTCAGGCAAAAGCCCTACCTCAGCCACTTTAACAGGCCTACAACTCAGGGAACAGATTCCCCTACCTCAGGCACTCAGCCCTACCTCAACCTTTATAATTTATGCTTACAACTCAGAGATGTAAATATCCTACACTCAGATCTATTACAGATCCTACAAAAATTAATGATGAAAAGATAATGATATCTTCAACCAGATGGAGAGAGAATTGGTTGAAGGCTTCTTGATCAGTTCTTGATAGAACTGATTACTTGAGAATCAACCTGTCTTAGCTTTCTTCAAAACTTCTTGAATCTGAACAAAGTAGGGTTGATCTTCTTGGTGTTGGAGTTGATCTTCAATAAGCTTCCTTCAAAAATTAATCTGAATTCTTCTTCAAACTTGATTTGAATTCTTCAGGCAGACTGTTCAGAATCTGCCTTCACTGGATGAGAATTTCTCTCCTTCTTATTTTTCTCTCTCTACAATTTGTTGACTGTTTCTTTCTGTTCTTCTGGATTCTCAATCCTTCAGAGATTATAATTGATTGTCTTGATTAACTTCTCTCTGTTCTATATGTGTTGTTGTTCATTCACTGATTGTTGAGAGCGCATATCAATATATAATCTTAATCCATGGTAACCGGCTGTTCCGGTTTCAAACAATCTTCAGACACCTCTGACAGATGTGACAACAATGTAAGTAATGACAGCTGTCAAGTCTCCAGTTGTATTACTTCAGCCTTCATTGGACTTTGACTCAGCAGCAGAGAATGTCGAGTGAATACTTCACATGTGTCGACACACATAGTCCATGTGTCGACACAAGTCTTGTTGTTGTCGACACAACTTCTGTGGAATGTGTCGACACAAGTCCTGTGTGTCGACACAGCTTCTGTGAAATGTGTCGACACAAGTCTTGTGTGTCGACACAGCTTTACTTTTACTTCTCGACACAGCTTCTGTGGAATGTGTCGACACAAGACCAGTGTGTCGACACAAACACTCCTTGTCTTGACAAATTTGATGTCGACAGAATTCTGGTATGTGTCGACACAAGTTCTGTGTGTCGACACAGTCGTTGTCGAAAAATTTTTGTAATATGTCGACAGCTTCTCTAAATGTCGACACAACTCCTGATAATGTCGACATAATTTAGCCCTTAGTGTCGACAGAGCATTGTCGACAGATTTTCTGTGTGTCGACACAAATTCTGGGTGTCGACACAATTTGGCTCTTGGTGTCGACACAGCATTGTCGACTGATTTTCTATGTGTCGACACAAATTCTGGGTGTCGACACAATCTGCCCCTTGGTGTCGACACAGCCATTCCCAAGTGTCAACACTTGTACTTAGAGAATTTTTCTTTCCATTTACTTAACCTGCACATGATAACTCAACACAACATCAAATATAACTTGATGCATATCATTGAGTTAGGTGAGAATTCTCCAAATCTGGTACACCTTTTCCAATATACCCAACAGTTTCCCCATATTTGGAGAAGTCATAACCCTTAGTTAATGATATACATCACTTATAATAAAATTAACAATATGATGCATAAAACATTTAATGACAGGGAAACATATAAACAAAACAAGTAAATAATATCATCACAGAATATGATACAAACATAATAAGCATGAATTATTGTTTTGTTTAACTTCACAAAAGTTTGTTGACAACAGATTACATGGAGTTTAAAACTGAAGATTACAATGTTATAAAAATCTAGTCAATTTATCCTAAGGCTAATCAGGCTCCTTGATCACTATGCCTTTTCGAGACTGGACCCTTGCTTGTACTGGTGCTTCAATATCTTCAGCTGGCTTCTTGCCTTTGAGATCCTTCTTCTTATGTTCTTCAGCCTTAACTTTTTGCCTTTCAAACTAGTGATAAGGCTTGGGAAAGTATTTACTGGGCTCTACAGCTGTAGCAGGTATTTTCTCAGCCTTGTGATCCCTTCTGAACTGATGTATCACATCTTGTCTTTGCAGATATTTGTTCCACTCAACTTCAGAATACCACTTGCCTCTATCATGAATTTTGTCTTTGATAGCTTGCCAGGCATTGAGTATTATATTTCTGGAGGTTGGACTCCATCTTTCAAAATCAGGCTTTAGTTCAGCCTGCTCTCTAAACCTTTTTTTTGAGAGTTGAGCTTCTTGCTCTTTATTCAGTGCTGCCTCTGACATTTCAACTTTCTCAAATATAACATTTTTAGTAGCCTCTGGAGGGCTATACATCTGTTGAACAAGTTGTTGAATTCCTTCAAAATTAGAAGGGGTGTATATGATTTGAGCTACCTCCTGCTGACCCCCTTCAATTCCTGCAGCTTGAATACCTGACTCAGATGTATTATCACCATCATATAGGGGTGGATATCCTAGAGTTGCTCTAACAGCATTTGTTATCCATTTGGCATGCTCTGAGCTAGCATTGACTATCACCCTCTCCCCCTTTATGACTTCTCTCTCAATATGGTCTCTTAAGTCATCTTTTTGGAACCTAATCTGATTAACTAGATAATTGGTTCCTTCTGTATAATAAGCTTTAAACTTCTGTAGCTGAGCAGATATGATCTTCTGAGAGGCTTGAATGGCTGATTGGAAAGTAGCTAAATCTTCTTGAAGTTTCTTATCAAACTCTGACTTATCTTTAGCCCTTTCCTTAGTTAATGTAGTTGTATTATTCTTTAACTCAGTAACAATCACATTATGTGATTCAGTAAGAATATCATTCATCCTAATTTGATTTTCCAGGACATATCCTTGCTTGACCACTATATCATCAATTTGTGTCCTTGCCTCTTGTTGCTGTTTTGCCAGATAAACTACAACATTACCTCCTTTATGAAAGCAATCTGTCATTTACTTCTTATTCTGGTTAACTTCAAATCTGATTGATTTTATATCTTGAGCCAGAGTGAATTGAAGGTCCTTATGGCTTTCATCCATATATTTCTCCATGGCTGCTCTTTGCTCATCCATTTTAATTTGTAGAGCAACTAACAGTGAACTTAAATCAACTGTTGGAGCTGAGGGTTATGAGGCTGTCTATAAAGATTTCTTATAAGTTGAGCTTTTCTTCTTGTAAACCATCAGTTTTCTCTTCTTTGCTCTTAGTGCTTCTCCATCATAAGATTCAGAAGAACTTTCTAGATTCACTGTGTCCTTTGGACTTGAGGGCAGCTCCTTATCAGTTCTTGGAAACTCCCCGTGAGTCCCTTGCTCCTCCCCCTCAGTCCTTGGCACTACTTCCTCAGTTCTTACTTCTTGTAAATCAGGGAATAATTCCTCAAGAGTGAATTCTTATTGTAGTTGAACTGGAGGAATATCTGTATCTTATGCATTTAATGGAGTATCATCTAATGCATATGTAATATCCATAGATACATCCTATGCAGGGATGTTGTCATGGTGTATCTGTTCAACATTAGTTAGAAGCACAGTTAGTGTATCTGGCTCAGTATCAAGTATAGATTGATTAATATCACCAATTACCTCAAGAATAGTTTGAGTGGTTGTTTCACTATCTAATGCAGCCTGCTCTATCTCTTGAGCAACTTATGGAGGTAAGGCTTCTTGATGAGCTGGTGAAAGCTCATTGACTCCCCCTAGAGGAGGCACATCCTGAACTTGATCCAGTGGGATGGTGCTTTCTAGAATATACCCCCCTGCATCTGACTATCATCTACATTCTTAGGAGCAGATGATTTCCTTGTAGATTCTTGTTGGTCTTTATCTGAACTGAAGATTATTTGTTCTTCTGAATCACTAGAAGATTCAGGCTTCCTGAGCATTGTCCTTTTCTTTTGTAGTTGAGGTTGTTTTGTGGTGTAGAACCATCCTTTGTCAGAACTCTTTCCCATCTGGATAATATTTTCGTATCCATCCTTCTCATGTGGTTTATTCTAGATCCAGTGGTGTGGTTTAGTGCTTCAGGAATATTTATTGCCAGATACAAACTCAGAATTCTACCTAGATTAGGTTTCTTCAGGCTTTCCTTGATCTTGTCAAAAATCACTGCAGACCAATTAGTTTTTATTCTAAAAATGACTCTGGTCATCAAGTTGAATGTATAGGCTGAGATCCTATCATGTTCTCCTGGTTTACAGAGAATTACTTTTCCCATTATCTCTGAAAGAAACTTTCCTTGGGAGTTCATCCCCTTTCTTTGCATTGATGATTCAATCTTAGTGGTGGGATTCAGGCCACACCATTGAAGAGCTTCTTTTGTCATTGAAGATGTGACTTCATCATCTTCCTGAGTCCTGGGCAATTGGAGTGTCTTTCTCAGATGCTTTTGGGTAAGTTTCACTTTGCTTCCTTGAATTGAAGACCTAATCTTCAATCCAGTTGAATCCAAGGTTGCTTTTGTATAGAATTCAAGAATTTCTGTCTTCCAGATCTTGGTAGGTTCGAAAACTAGATATTCTAAACCATTTGCTTGGATTAGGGTTATCACATCTCTAATCTCAGTCACTGCACTTTCAAAAGCATTGTGAACTAACTCATAGCCTTCGTTGATGTTGTTCTCCAACTTTGGCACCATTGGTGATGAGAAATTTGAGGAGAAGAGAGATGAAGGTATGTCGACTCAAAGGTTTGGTCTCGAAAATGTTGAGAGCATAGTCGACAAAGTTGTTCTGTGACCTATTTATATGTTTGTCAACGTAGAAGGTCAAAAGGCGTGGTAATAGATACTTAATGTGTCGACACTATAGAGATTGTGTCAACATAGACTTCTAATGTCTCGACAGAGTCAGACAACACTATGTGTCGACACAGTTTGCGATGTGTCGACACAGACTTCTTAATAGTTGACTCTAATATATGTGTGTCGACACAGACTTCTGTATGTGTCGACACCACTATCTAAATGATATAACTTCTATTTGTCAACACCAAACTCTGAGTGTCAGCACCACTATCTCACCACTATTTTGTTGTGTCGACACAACTTACTTTAAGTGTCGACACAACTACTATATGTCGGCATAGATTTCCTTTTGTGTCGACATAAACTACTATATGTCAACATTGAATTACTTAGCCAGATTTACAAAGTTACTCTAGGTTTAACATGCCTAATTCAATTTTGAAATAATTGAATTTAGTTTCATCTAGTGGTTAGTAAACATGTCAGCAATTTGATTATTTGTGGTGACAAATTCCAAACAAATATCTTCTTTTTCAACATGCTCTCTAATGAAGTGAAATCTAATTTCTATATGTTTGGTTCTACTATGTGATACAGGGTTTTTAGCAATAGAAATAGCACTTGTAGAATCACAAAATAGTGGAGTTCTACTTACCTTGAGACCATAGTCTTCAAGTTGATGTTGAATCCATAAAAGCTGAGCACAGCAGCTGCCTGCAGCAATATACTCAGACTCTGCAGTGGAAAATGCCACACTAGTCTGCTTCTTACTGCTCCATGACACCAATCTACCACCTAGAAACTGACATGTACCAGTGATGCTCTTTCTATCTTCTTTGCAACCTGCAAAGTCTGCATCTGAAAAACCAGTCAGTAGAAAGTCTCTATTCTTAGGATACCATAGACCAAGATTAGGTGTGCCCTTAAGATATCTCAATATTCTTTTAACTACAGTATAATGAGATTCTTTAGGGCTTGCTTGGTACCTAGCACAGACATATGTAGCATACATAATGTCTAGTCTACTGGCAGTTAAGTATAGGAGGGAGCCAAATATCCCTCTATACAAAGACTCAACTACAGGTTTTCCTGCATCATCTTTGCCTAAAGGCATACTTGTCCCCATTGGAGTTCTCATGGTGGTGGATGACTACATACCATATTTCTTAATTACTCATTGGTGAACTTAGACTGTGATATGGACAAGCCATCATCAGTCTGTCTTACTTGGAGTCCCAAGAAGAATTTCAGCCCACCCATACTGCTCATCTCAAACTTCCCTTGCATAAGTTTTGCAAACTTCCTACAAAGGTTGTTTTCTATTGATCCAAAGATTATGTCATCAACATAAATCTGGACTAGGATCATCTTTCCCTTTGACTTCCTAAGGAATAGAGTCTTGTCTATTTTCCCCCTTGAAAATTTATTCTCAATGAGGAAGGTAGGCAATGTTTCATACCAAGCCCTAGGGGCTTGTTTCAAACCATATAAGGCTTTCTTAAGCCTATAAACATAATTAGGATAAAGTGGATAAACAAAAACTTAGGGCTGATGAACATAGACATCTTCTTTCAAATTACCATTTTGGAAAGCTGACTTGACATCCATTTGGTATACATTGAAACCTTGGAAAGCAGCAAAGGCAAGGAATAGCCTTATTGCTTCCACCCTTGCCACTAGGGCAAATGTCTGATCAAAGTCAATGCCCTCTTCCTGTCTATAACCTTTGGCAACCATTCTTGCATTGTTCTTCACTATTATGTCATTTTCATCTAATTTGTTACTGTAGATCCACTTTGTCTCAAAAATATTATGATCCTTTGGTTTTGGAAGCAGCTTCCATACTTTACACCTTCTGAGTTGTTTCAGCTCCTCCTACATTGCATCAATCCAGTTGGAGTCTTGTATGGCTTCTTCAAATCTCTTTGGTTCCAGCTGTGACAGGAAACCTGAGCAAAGCACTGTGTTCATGTGTTTTCTTCTGGTTTGCACACCATGTCTGGGATCACCAATGATTTGGTGTGCTGGACGATCCTTTAGATTCCTTATTGCTGGAGGCATTCTATCAGCAATTTGAACTTCTTCAATCTCTCCACCATACTGAACTTCATTGTCTTCAATGTCAGCTTGTGGACCTTGTACTCCCCCTGGACAGCAACCATCATTTTCCACATCCTGCCTTGCAGTTTGGTCTTCATTAATGGTCAGTATGTCCAACTTTCCTTTTAAACCTGTTGAGCTACAAGGATTGTGAAAGATATGGTACCTAAACACCTAGAGGAGGGGGGGGGGTGAATAGGTGACCAAAACCTTTTTAAAACTTTGTTGGTAGCACAACAGTTTATAACACAGATTTCTGAATAAGTTCTCACAGTAAACACAGCAATTCACAACACAGCACAATCACAGCACAGATTACACAAGATTTTATAGTGGTTCCCCAATCTTTGGGTACATCCACTTTCCCCCTTCGCCTATCTAGCAGTGTACTAGATTCGGCCAAACTTCTCCACTAGCTCAGAACCCAACTAGGTTCCTACACCTCAGGCCCAAAGCCTTACACTCAGCCACCAAGGCCTACACTCAGCCACCCAGGCCTACACTCAGCCAATTAAGGCCTACACTCAGAGTTCTTCAACTCCTACACTCAGGCAATCAAGCCCTACCCTCAGCCTTTATAATATAGGCTTACAATTCTCTCAGATCCAATGGATCCTACAAGTTAAAATAGAAATACAATAGCTAACTGTACAACTCAGAAAATAAGAGAGGAGTTGAGAGTTTCTTGAAGAGTTCTTGGAAGAACTCAGTTAGATCCAAACTGACTTAGCTTCCTTCAAAGCTTCTTGAGTTAGAACTGAATTAGTCTGAATCTTCTGCAGTTGTTCCTTGACCTCTGCTTCTTGAGATCCAGATGTTTCTGAATCCTTCTTCTCAGCCTTAGTTCCAAAGACTGAATTCTTGATTGGAGCTCTCTCTCTCCAACTTCTTAGATCTGCAGTTGGACTGACAGATCTTCTTGTGTTGATCCTCTGTGTATCACTTCTTGATTTAATCTGATCAACTACTTTAAGTATTCTCTCAAGCTGTAACTCTTGTTTCTCAATCACAACTACTGTTTCTGTAAACTATGGATGCCTATTTATAGGCTTCCTTCATGGTAACCGGCTGGTCCGGTTCATAACAAACTTCTGATTTCTCTGACAGTTGCTGTAGACCGGCTGGATCGGTAGCTGTCATGTCAACCAGTCACTTCTTGAAATTCTCTAACTGTCAGATAGTGTCGAGACTTTCTGTTCTTAAGTGTCGACACTTATAGACTAAGTGTCGACACATGTTGTGTAAGTGTCGACACAAGTCTACAAGGTGTCGACACAATTCCTTGTATGTCTCGACACAGATTCTTCTGCATGTGTCGACACTGAAATTGAGTGTCGACACAAATACTTGTACTTCATTCTTAATCTGTATTCTTCTAAGTGTCGACACATCTCCTTTGTGTCGACACATCTTCACGTGTTGAAACTGTCAAGTGTCGACACTGCTTCTTGGTGTCGACACAAGTCTTCACTTTTGTTTCTTCAGCTGAGTGTCGACACATTCCTTTAGTGTCGACACTTGTACTTAGAATATTTTGTAATTTTTCTGTTCTTTGCTAAGTGTCGACACAGCTCCTTGTGTCGACACTTTCTTCAAGTGTAGAGTCTTCAATTAAGTGTCGACACATTGTGCTAAGTGTCGACACTTTCTTCAAGTGTTGACTCTCCTGGTTGTGTGTCGACACATTGTGCTGAGTGTCGACACTTTCTTCAAATACTGACTCTTCAGCATAGTGTCGACACATTGTGTTGAGTGTCGACACTTACTTCAAATACTGACTCTTCAGCATAGTGTCGACACATTGTGTTGAGTGTCGACACTTACTTCAAATACTGACTCTTCAGCATAGTGTCGACACATTGTGTTGAGTGTCGACACTTACTTCAAATACTGACTCTTCAGCATAGTGTCGACACATTGTGTTGAGTGTCGACACTTGTACTTAGATTCTGCAGACTTTTGCTGAGTGTCGACACATCTTCAAGTGTCGACACTTTCTGGTGTAGACTTAGCTCTTCTAGGTGTCGACACTTCTGCTAAGTGTCGACACTGCTTTTCTGCATACTTCTTCACTGAGTGTCGACACAGCTCCAAGTGTCGACACTTTCTGTCTGGTGTCGACTCTTCTTCTCAGGTGTCGACACAATGACTCCAAGTGTCGACACTGCTTGTCTGGGTGTCGACACAAGCTTTCTCAAGTGTCGACACTTTCCCTCTTGGTGTCGACACATGGACTTAGAAACTTTTTAGCTTCAGTCTAGTGAATACCTAACCTGCACAAGTAACTCAAACAAACATCAAATACATTATGATGCATATCATTGAGTTAGGTGAGGCTTCTTCAAATCAGGTACATTTGACCAATGTACCCAACAATCTCCCCCTATTTGGAGAAGTCATAACCCTTAGTCAATGATATACATCACTCATAATTAAAAATTAGAAAATGATGTAAAGCAGATATATATCAACAGGGTATACTTAAACATGTAATAAAGCACATATGTATACTCATTCAGCATTACAGAACAACCAAGAATTAGACACATTCTACTGAATCAATCATGAAATATATTTATCAAAAACTGTCCAAACATTGTGTTCAATACATTGTCAATGATTTACAAAGATATTTAGATGTAACAAATTACAACATTCTTCAGTCTAATCTTAATCTAATTCTGCTCTGGTTCTTTTATAACTATGCCTTTCCCAGCTTGTATTTTGGCTTTTACAGCAGCAGCAGCAGCAGGCTCAGTATCAGCAACCTTTTTCCCTTTGGAGTCCTTCTTCTTAAGTTCTTCAGCCTTGATTTTCTGCCTTTCAAAATAATGATAGGGCTTAGGAAAGTACTTGCTAGGCTCCACAGCTGTAGGAGGTAGCTTTCCTAACTTAGCCTTCCTTCTATATTGGACAATGGCTTCCTGCCTGATTTCATGCTTCCTCCATTCTGCTTCTGAGAACCATTTATTCCTCTCATGTGCATTGTCCTTGGCTGCTTTCCAGGCTGTGAGAATGATATTCCTAGAAGTAGGGCTCCACTGTTCAAAATCTGGTTTTTGCTCAGCCAGTTCCCTGAACTTCTTCTTTGACAGCCTTGTCTCTTCTTCTTTGTCCATAGCCTCTTGCATGGCTGCTGTAATAGGTTGAACAACCTTTTCCAGAATAACATTTGGCTTGCCAGCAGTTGGGCTATACATTGTGCTTATCTCAGCATGAACCATGTCAAAATCTGGAGGTGGATAGATCACCTGAGCTACTTCCTGTTGCTCTCCTCCAAGATATACACTTTGAATACCAGATTCAGCTACATTGTCATCATCACACAGGGGAGGATAGCCCAGTGTAGCTCTGATGGAATTAGAAATCCATTTGGCATGGTCAGAGCTAGCTTTGACTAACACCCTCTCCCCCTTTATGACTTCTTGTTCTACATGATCTCTCACATCATCCTTTTGGAATCTGATTTGGCTGTCCAAGTACCTGATTCCCTCTTTAAAGAAAGGTCTAAGCTTGGTAAGTTGTTCTGAAATGACCTTCTGTGAATCCTTAATGGCAGTCTTGACAGCAGCAATTTCTTCCTGAAATACTTTATCAAATTCAGCTTTGGCAGCAGCAGATGATGTTGAAGGTTCAGCAGACTTACTCTTCAGTTCAGTGACTATTGCATTGTGAGAAGCTGTCAGATTATCATTCATTCTCAATTGATTTTCCAGCACATAGCCTTGCTTCTGTGCTATATCATCTACTTGAGACTTTATTTTCTCTTGATGGGTTGCCAGATAGACCACTGCATTACCACCCTTGTGGAAGCAGTCAGTCATTTCCTTCTTATTCAAATTCATTTCAAACCTTATTGATTTGATATCTTAAGCTAGATCAAATTGTAGGGACTTGTGGCCTTCATCAATATATGTCTCTATAGCCCTTCTTTGCTCATCCAGCTTAACTTGCATTGCTACCATTAAGCTGCTGTAATCTGTTGATGGAGCTTGTTGGAGTAGGAGTGTTGAGCAACAGTTTGTAGAGCTTTCTTATAGCTCTGACTCCTTCTTTTGAATACAAAGAACTGCTTCTTCTTAGCTTGCTCAGCTTCATCATCCTCAGACTCTGAAGTACTTGCTATATTCACCCTGTCCTTAGGGCTTGAGGGTTTGTCAGCTTGCACATCAAGTGCCTTTTCAGTATCTAGCCTAATAGGCTCTTCCTGATCTTCCAAGATCTCCCCCTCAACAGCAGCACCTTTCTCTCCCTCAACAGCAGCACCCTTCTCTTCTTCAGCAGCAGTCTTGTCCATGTCAAAATCCTCTTGATCTAAATTCAGAAATAGATCTTCCATTGTATATTCTGGGGGTGACTGAGCAGGAGATGTACTGGGTACATTAACTACAGCAGATGTGTCTTGGAGAGCAACATCTGGTGCTTGGTTTGCTTGCTGAGTTTGCTGATGAATATCAGACAAATCAGAATCTATTATAGAAAAATCTAAAGTATTGAGGTCAGAAAGTACCTCTTGGATAATGAGAGTAGCTTGCTCACTCTCCAGTGTAGAGGGTTGTTCTACAGCTGGAGGCTCCCCCTGGCTGTCAGCTGGCTTTTGAGGTGACTTCTCTGCAGCCTCATCCTCATGATTATCAGGAGTGAAAACAACATGGTCTTCACTACCTGAGCTGCTGGAGGACTCCTGAGTCACAGCAGCTATCTTCCTCTTCTTCTGTAGGGGTGAATCTTTCTTAGAAGCTTGTTTCTCAGGGGTGGTCAATTCCTTTGACAGCACCCTTTCCCACCTGGAGAAGATCCTCATGTCCATCCTTCTCATGTGGTTGATTTTGCTACCAGCAGCAGAGCTCATTACCTCTGGTATTGTACCAGCCAGGTAGAGACTAAGTATCCTGCCCAGATTGGGCTTCTTCAGACTTTCCTTTACTTTCTCATATACAACCATAGACCAGTCTGTTTTGAGATTAAAGATGATTCTAGTCATAACACTGAACATGGAGGCTGACACCCTGTCATGCCCTCCAGTCTTACTGAATATTACTTTTCCCACAATTTCTGATAGAAACTTTCCTTGGGTATTCATCCCTCTTCTGTTGAATACTGATCCTATCTTTAGCTTAGGATCTAGTCCACACCAGGTAAGTGCTTCCCTGGTCTTAGATGTTGTCACTTCTTCTTCTTCCTGGACTTTAGGTAGCTGAAGTACCTTTCTCAGTGACTTGGGTGAAATCTTGACCTTGGTGCCATGCACCCTGGATTTGATTCTGTAGCCTGAATCATCTACAGACGCTCCAGTGAGGAATTCAATAACTTCCTTCTTCCAAATTTTGGTTGGTTCTGAAACCAAGAACTCCAATCCTGAATCGGTGACTAGGGTTATCACCGATTTGATTTCTTGATCACCGTCGTCGAATGCGCCACGCACCAGTTCATAGCCTTCGTTAACGTTCTCTTCCAACTTAGGAGCCATTAGGGTTTGGAGAATTAGTCTTTAGAGAAGAGAAATGTCGACACAAGAGTTTTGGTCTCGAAACTTTTGAAAGCGTGTCGACAAACAAAGACAGAACCCTATTTATACATTTCTGGTTTGAAGACGAACAGGCGGGATGAATTTCTAAAGATGTGTCGACACTGTCAATAAGTGTCGACACTGACTTATAATGTCTCGACACACATGTGTCGACACAAGTTTAGTCAACAGATTTTAAGTGTCGACACTTGGTTAAGTGTCGACACCACATTACTCGACATGTAGTCGAGACTTTACTTAGAAAATTCTGAGTAAAACTTAAGTGTCGACACCTTATTGGATGTGTCGACACCTACTCGACATGTGTCGACACTAACATTCTGAAGTGTCGACACCAGCTTCCTAGATGTGTCGACACCATTTTCCTGAAGTGTCGACACCTACTATTCTGTGTCGACATAGACTTGTCTATGTGTCGACACCTTTTTACTTAGCCAAATTTTAGTTCTGTAAACTTAGTCTAAATTTATCATACCTAGTTCAATTTTGAACCTATTGAACTTAGCTTCTTCTAAGGGCTTAGTAAACATATCTGCTATCTGATTATCAGTTTTAACATATTCAAGTGCAATATCATTTCTTTCTACATGCTCCCTAAGAAAGTGATATTTAATCTCAATATGTTTAGTTCTACTATGTGATACAGGATTGTTAGCTATTGAAATAGCACTTGTAGAATCACAGTAAAGTGGAGTTCTACTTACCTGAAATCCATAGTCTTCTAACTGATGTTGAATCCACAGAAGTTGAGCACAGCAACTTCCTGCAGCTACATATTCAGACTCAGCTGTGGATATAGCCACACTAGTCTGCTTTTTGCTGCTCCATGAAATTATTCTTCCACCTAGGAATTGACAGGATCCAGTAGTGCTCTTTCTATCTTCTTTGCATCCTGCAAAGTCTGCATCTGAATAGCCTGTTAGATCAAAATCTCCATTCCTAGGGTACCAGAGGCCTAGATAGGGAGTGCCCTTTAGATACCTCAAGATTCTCTTGACTGCAGTCAAGTGAGATTCTTTGGGGCAGGCTTGATACCTGGCACAAACACATGTAGCATACATAATGTCAGGCCTACTTGCAGTCAAGTATAGTAGGGAGCCAACTATCCCTCTATACAAGGTTTCATCTACAGGTTTCCCTGCATCATCCTTGCTCAGAGACATACTTGACCCCATAGGAGTCTTCATGGTACTGGATGAATCCATACCATACTTCCTTATGAGTTCTAGGGTGAACTTGGACTGACATATGGATAGACCACTTCCAGTCTGTTTAACTTGGAGACCCAAGAAAAACTTCAGTTCTCCCATACTACTCATCTCAAATTGACTTTGCATAAGCTTTGCAAACTTTTTGCAAAGGCTACTTTCAGTAGACCCAAATATAATGTCATCTACATATATTTGGACAAGTATGACTTTGCCTCTAGATTCCCTAAGGAATAGAGTCTTATCTATTTTCCCCCTTGAGAACTTGTTCTCAATGAGGAAACTAGATAGGGTTTCATACCAAGCTCTAGGTGCTTGTTTTAACCCATATAATGCTTTCCTAAGTCTATAGACATAATGTGGAAGAGTAGGATCAACAAAACCTGAAGGCTGCTCCACATATACTTCTTCTTTCAAATTACCATTTAGGAATGCTGACTTCACATCCATTTGGTATACCTTGAATCCTTGATAAGTTGCATAGGCCAAGAACATCCTTATGGCCTCCAGTCTGGCTACTGGGGCAAAGGTTTGATCAAAATCAATACCTTCTTCTTGCCTATATCCTTTTGCAACCAGTCTTGCTTTATTCTTTATGATGACCCCTTGTTCATCTAACTTATTTCTGTAGATCCACTTAGTTCCTATAACATTGTGGTCTTTAGGCTTTGGAACCAGCTCCCAAACCTTGCACCTTTTGAACTGATTAAGTTCTTCTTGCATAGCTTCAGTCCACTGTGGATCTTGTATAGCTTCTTCAAATTTCTTTGGTTCTATTTGAGACAGAAAATTTGAATATACTACAGCATTCTGATTTCTGCTCCTTCTCTGAACACCTTGTATTGGATCTCCAATTATCAGCTCTACTGGATGATCTCTTAGATGCCTGGTGGCTGGAGGCATCCTTGCTTCTGGTTGTACTTCTACAGCATCTTCATCATGCTGAGTTCCTTGCACTTCTTCAGCTCCTGGTACATGTAGTTCTCCCCCTGGACATGAGCCATCTTCTTCTACTTGCTGTCTTGCAGCAGGTACATCTTCTATGGTTAGCTTGTCCATCTTCTTAGTAAGACCTGTGGGGCTGCACACACTACTAGACAACTCATTGTTAATTAGTTGTGTTTCATCAAAAACTACATGCACAGACTCCTCTACAACTTGTGTAGTCAAGTTGTATACTCTATAAGCCTTACTATTATTGCTGTACCCAACAAACACTCCCTCTTGGGACTTGGCAGCAAACTTAGTTAGGTAAGACTTTCCATTGTTAAGTATGTAGCATTTACAACCAAAGATCCTAATGTAGGATAAATTTGGTTTCCTGCCTTTCACAACTTCATAGGGGGTCTTATTTAACCTTTTAGTGATGGTAGCCCTATTTATCACATGGCATGCAGTGTTAACTGCTTCAGCCCAGAAATACTCTGGCAGTGATGAATCACTTAATAGGGTTCTACCAGCCTCTATCAAGGTCCTATTTTTCCTTTCAGCAATGCCATTTTGCTGAGGTGTTCTAGGTGAAGAGAATTCTTGAAATATCCCATAGTCTTCACACAGCTTTGTCATGCTTTCAGACTGAAACTCAGTACCATGGTCACTTCTAATTTTGACCACTGTACAGTTCAATTCATTCTGAATTTGCTTAACAAAACTATAGAAGACACTAGGTGTTTCAGATTTCTGCTTTAAGAAGAACACCCAGGAAAACCTTGAGTAGTCATCAACAACTACAAAGGTGTAGACCTTCCTACCTAAGCTGTGAACTGGCATTGGACCAAAGAGATCCATATGCAAGAGGTATAAGCACCTCACAGCATCTTTGTTCTCAATGCTTTTAAAGGTGGATTTGGTCTGCTTGCCCTTTTGACAAGCTGAGCAAATGCCCTCTTTAACACACTTAACTTGAGGACCATTCCTCACTAACTCTTTGCTAAAGAGTTTGCAAATAGTCTTATAGTTAAGATGAGCTAGCCTCTTGTGCCACTTGACACAATGAGAGACTGTCTCATCAGCTACAAGACAAACAGGAGAACCATTGTTCTCAATCATGATGTCTAGACAGTAGACATTCCTCTTTCTATATCCTGTCAAAATGATCTCTTGATCACTTGACCTCTTGATATGACAACCATTTTTAACAAATGAGATGTCATACCCTACATCACTTAACTGACTTATACTAATGAGGTTGTGTTTCAACCCTTTAACATAAGCCACTTGAGTAATGGTAACAAGGTTTGAAGAGATGTTACCAAACCCTTTGATGATTCCTTTTTCAGAACCACCAAAGGTCACTTTAGGACCATTTTTGATTGGAATGTAGTCCTTCAGTAGTCCCCTTGTTCCAGTCATATGTCTGGAACATCCACTATCCAAGTACCATGTTGGGGTATGGCCACTTGGATTCACCTGCAAAACAAATTAATGAACCTTAGAACCCAAAGTAAACTTGGGTCCTTGGTGATTGTTAGTTTGCAACTTGACATAGCTACCTACTGGCTTTCCATCAGGTAACTTGCTACTCAACTTGGCACTGGCATTGTGCCAACAATCCAAGGCAAAGTGGCCAACCTTGCCACAGCACCAGCATTCAAACTTGTTGTACCTTTGCTTAGATACAACCTTTGCTGTCTTGACTACATCAGGCTTGTTGAATGTTGGGGCTTTACCCTTGGACTTGAACTTGGACTGTACAGTCCCTGCAGATCTAACAAAACCTAGTCCAGCTTTGCCTTTTTGATGAACAAATTCATCAATTAATGGTAATACTGATTTAGGTTTTGAAAACCTGGCAGCAAGTTCTTTTTCCTTCTGGAGATTGATCTCCAGTCTCTTAATTTGATCATTCTTAAATGTAATAGTACCCATCTGAATCACTGTAATGTGTTTCAGCCTGGCTACTTCATTCAGTTTTTGATCATACTGGTTTTCAAAATCTGTTGCAGCTGCCTTGAGATCAGTAATATCCTTTGCCTGACTTTTGGCAAGGGACTTGCTTTTCTTATAGGCTTGCAACAGTACTTTATATTCATCTAAGAGCTGATGAATATCTCCCTCAGATTCAGAAACACTTCCATCACTTGATGAAGATGAATCTGACTCTGAACTAGAACTGAAATCTGAACTTTGAGTTGGACTTTGTACCTGACTAGGTCCTGGCTGCTCCAGGATTTTGGTACTTTCAGTCAATGCCATCAGTCCTTGGCACTGACACTCTTCTTGTTCATAGATTGATTCCATGATCTGCATAAACTCTTCTTCTTCTTCAGCAAATAGACCCTATGTAGGCTTCAGCATCTGTCTCAGTATCTGAAGAAGAAATGTCTGAAAGAGTCTTCTCATTCTTTGCAACAAAGGACTTCTCCTTCTTTCCTTTGAAGTGAGTCTTCTTTTTGTCACTGGATTCTTTTCTTCTCTCAGGACAATCTGCAATTACATGACCCTGTCTATTGCAGCAGTAACACACTATCTTAGACCCAGTTGCCTTGCTAGTCTTTGTCTTTTTCTTGTCCTTCTTTGAAGGCTTCTTCTCCTGATACTGTACTTCTTTCCCTTTGGAAAATGAAGGTCTGGACCTCCACTGTTTCTTCTTCAGGAATTTCTGAAAATGTCTGGTGAATGCAGCAAAGTCTTCATCACTTTCACTGCTTGTAGACTTTGTGCTAACAGATTCATCAGATTCTGATTCAACTACCTCTGGAGGTGGAGTTGATGACTTAGTCCTGCCCTTTCTAGGTACTTCTGACTTGAAGGCAACTGTCCTTTCCCTGTGCTCAGTCCTTGTTGATTTTTCTTCCTCTTTTCTCACTGACAGCTGCATCTCATAAGACAACAACTTCCCAAACAGTGTGGGAGGAGGAATTTCTCCCAACTTTGCCATTTCTCTGATGGCACAGATCTTAGTGTCCCAATCTTTGGTTAGGGACCTTAAGAACTTATCATTCAATTCATAGTTAGTGAACTCTCTTCCATAGGACATGAGTTCATTAACAATTCTATAGAACTTTTTGTAGCATTCAGTGATGCTATCTCCTCTTCCTTGCCTAAAGCTCTCATACTCTTGATTAAGCAAGGACTTTCTATCTTGCCTTACTTCTTCAGAACCTTCCATATAGACTATAAGAGTGTCCCACATCTCTTTTGCTGTCTTACAGTGAATTAAGTTCTGGAAGGTGGCATCATCAATGGCACTTACTATTATGTTTTGTGCCCTTTTGTCCATAGTGGCTAGGACAATTTCATCCTTGGTCATCTCAGAGAAATCCTTTGGAGTCCTCTGATTTGCATCCAATACTGAGATCTTCATGGGTACATAGGGCCCCTCTTTGACTGTGATGTAGATTCTAGGGTCTGAGGCCTCCATAAATAGCCTAACCCTTTCTTTCCAGATTCCAAAAATCTCCTTCCTGCATATGGGTAACTTCATGGAACCCAACTCTTTGTGATTCTCATAAGAACCCATGTTTCTTGATTTTCTTGAAACTGTGTTCTGACTTATCCTAAATCTGCCAAACTGGATCTCCTCAGACAGTTAGTCCTTTTTGAGCAACCTGGCTCTGATACCACTTGAAAGATATGGTACCTAAACACCTAGAGGGGGGGGGGGGTGAATAGGTGACCAAAACCTTTTTAAAACTTTGTTGGCAGCACAACAGTTTATAACACAGATTTCTGAATAAGTTCTCACAGCAAACACAGCAATTCACAACACAGCACAATCACAGCACAGATTACACAAGATTTTATAGTGGTTCCCCAATCTTTGGGTACATCCACTTTCCCCCTTCGCCTATCTAGCAGTGTACTAGATTCGGCCAAACTTCTCCACTAGCTCAGAACCCAACTAGGTTCCTACACCTCAGGCCCAAAGCCTTACACTCAGCCACCAAGGCCTACACTCAGCCACCCAGGCCTACACTCAGCCAATTAAGGCCTACACTCAGAGTTCTTCAACTCCTACACTCAGGCAATCAAGCCCTACCCTCAGCCTTTATAATATAGGATTACAATTCTCTCAGATCCAATGGATCCTACAAGTTAAAATAGAAATACAATAGCTAACTCTACAACTCAGAAAATAAGAGAGGAGTTGAGAGTTTCTTGAAGAGTTCTTGGAAGAACTCAGTTAGATCCAAACTGACTTAGCTTCCTTCAAAGCTTCTTGAGTTAGAACTGAATTAGTCTGAATCTTCTGCAGTTGTTCCTTGACCTCTGCTTCTTGAGATCCAGATGTTTCTGAATCCTTCTTCTCAGCCTTAGTTCCAAAGACTGAATTCTTGATTGGAGCTCTCTCTCTCCAACTTCTTAGATCTGCAGTTGGACTGACAGTTCTTCTTGTGTTGATCCTCTGTGTATCACTTCTTGATTTAATCTGATCAACTACTTTAAGTATTCTCTCAAGCTGTAACTCTTATTTCTCAATCACAACTACTGTTTCTGTAAACTATGGATGCATATTTATAGGCTTCCTTCATGGTAACCGGCTGGTCCGGTTCATAACAAACTTCTGATTTCTCTGACAGTTGCTGTAGACCGGCTGGATCGGCAGCTGTCATGTCAACCAGTCACTTCTTGAAATTCTCTAACTGTCAGATAGTGTCGAGACTTTCTGTTCTTAAGTGTCGACACTTATAGACTAAGTGTCGACACATGTTGTGTAAGTGTCGACACAAGTCTACAAGGTGTCGACACAATTCCTTGTATGTCTCGACATAGATTCTTCTGCATGTGTCGACACTGAAATTGAGTGTCGACACAAATACTTGTACTTCATTCTTAATCTGTATTCTTCTAAGTGTCGACACATCTCCTTTGTGTCGACACATCTTCACGTGTTGAAACTGTCAAGTGTCGACACTGCTTCTTGGTGTCGACACAAGTCTTCACTTTTGTTTCTTCAGCTGAGTGTCGACACATTCCTTTTAGTGTCGACACTTGTACTTAGAATATTTTGTAATTTTTCTGTTCTTTGCTAAGTGTCGACACAGCTCCTTGTGTCGACACTTTCTTCAAGTGTAGAGTCTTCAATTAAGTGTCGACACATTGTGCTAAGTGTCGACACTTTCTTCAAGTGTTGACTCTCCTGGTTGTGTGTCGACACATTGTGCTGAGTGTCGACACTTTCTTCAAATACTGACTCTTCAGCATAGTGTCGACACATTGTGTTGAGTGTCGACACTTACTTCAAATACTGACTCTTCAGCATAGTGTCGACACATTGTGTTGAGTGTCGACACTTACTTCAAATATTGACTCTTCAGCATAGTGTCGACACATTGTGTTGAGTGTCGACACTTACTTCAAATACTGACTCTTCAGCATAGTGTCGACACATTGTGTTGAGTGTCGACACTTGTACTTAGATTCTGCAGACTTTTGCTGAGTGTCGACACATCTTCAAGTGTCGACACTTTCTTGTGTAGACTTAGCTCTTCTAGGTGTCGACACTTCTGCTAAGTGTCGACACTGCTTTTCTGCATACTTCTTCACTGAGTGTCGACACAGCTCCAAGTGTCGACACTTTCTGTCTGGTGTCGACTCTTCTTCTCAAGTGTCGACACAATGACTCCAAGTGTCGACACTGCTTGTCTGGGTGTCGACACAAGCTTTCTCAAGTGTCTACACTTTCCCTCTTGGTGTCGACACATGGACTTAGAAACTTTTTAGCTTCAGTCTAGTGAATACCTAACCTGCACAAGTAACTCAAACAAACATCAAATACATTATGATGCATATCATTGAGTTAGGTGAGGCTTCTTCAAATCAGGTACATTTGACCAATGTACCCAACAGATTGCTAGACAACTCACAGTTAATAAGCTCAGATTCATCAAACACTACATGAACAGATTCTTCTACAACTTATGTAGTCAAGTTGTAGATCCTATATTCCTTACCGTTATTGTTGTACCCAACAAATATCCCATCTTGGGATTTGGCAGCAAACTTAGTTAGGTGAGACTTGTCAGTTTTAAGCACATAACACCTGCTACCAAAGATCCTAAAGTAGGATATGTTTGGTTTTCTACCCTTCATAGTCTCATAGGGAGTCTTTTTGTGGTTCTTAGTTATAGATGCTCTATTGAGAACATGACCAGCAGTATTTACTGCCTCAGCCCAGAAATATTCTGGGAGTGAAGTGTCACTTAGTAGAGTTCTACCAGCCTCAATAGGAGTTCTATTCTTTCTTTCAGCAATTCCATTTTGCTGAGGTATTCTAGGTGAGGATAATTCCTGATAAATCCATGGTTCTTCACAAAACCTTGTCATACACTCAGACTGAAATTCAGTTCCATGGTCAGTTCTGATTTTGACCACTGAATTGTTAAATTCATTCTGAATTTGTTTAACAAATTTATTAAAGACAGTAGGGGTTTTAGATTTCTGCCTCAAAAAGAAAACCCATGTAAATCTAGAATAGTCATCTACTACCACAAAAGTATAGACTTTACTACCTAGACTATAAACTGGCATAGGACCAAATAGATCCGTATGCAAGAGGTACAAACACCTCACAGAGTCTTTGGTATCAAGACTATGAAAAGAGGATTTGGTATGCTTGCCTTTTTGACAAGCTGAACATATACCCTCTTTTATGCACTTAAATTGAGGACCATTCCTCACTAACTCTAAACTATAGAGCTGGCCTATAGTCTTATAGTTCAGATGAGCTAGCCTCTTGTGCCATTGGACACACTGAGTTGCTTTCTCATCCGCAACTAAACATACATGAGAGTTCATGTTTTCGTAATCAAAATTTAAACAATAAACATTCCCTTTTCTATAACCAGACAAGATCACCTTCTAATCACTTGTCCTTTTGATCTGACACCCATTCTTAATAAATGAGATGTCATACCCAAGATCACTCAGCTGACATATGCTTATCAAGTTATGTTTCAAACCTTTTACATAAGCCACATGAGTGATTGTTATAGAACTAGTAGAAATGTTACCAAACCCTTTTATGACCACTTTTTTTGATCCACCAAAGATCACTTTGGTTCCATTGTCTATGGGAGTATAGTCCTTTAACATTCTTCTTGTTCCATTCATGTGCATGGAATATCCACTGTCCAAGTACTATATAGGGGTATGGCAACTTGGACCCACCTGCAGTAAATAAAATTAATTTACCTTAGAGCCCCAATGTTTATTGGGTTCTAGGTTCAAGTTAGATTGAAACTTAATATTCTTACCAGCAGCCTTCCTCATAGGTAAGTTGGCATTCTTCCTGACATTGATGTTGTGCCAGCAATCCATGGCATAATGCCCTATCTTACTACAGCACCAACACTCATATCTATTATACCACTTTTATGTATAGTTTTAACAACATTGCTGTCAGCTGTTCTTAACACTGTTTGTACAGTGGTTCTTTGCTTGAGTGCTGGAGCTATACCCTTGTCATTCATAATATCATGCTTACCATACCCATGTATGATTTCATGATCATATCTACTAGTTGGCTGCCACACTTCTTAAGGAAGTGGGAGGTTTGAAGGCTAGAGGCTGTACTGGGGCTTTGCCTTTTCTTTTGGTCTTGGCAGCGCTTGCATTTCCCTCAAAGCCCAATCCTGTCTTACTCTTTTTGGGAATAAAATCATCAATTAAAGGTAAGACTGATTTTAGCTTAGAGAATTTAGCCACCAGATCATTTTCCTTCTGAAGTTTGACTTCCAGACTTTTGATTTGATCATTCTTGAATGTAATAGTACCCATCTGAATAACAGTTATGTTTTTCAGTTTGGCTACTTCATTCATCTTTGATCCAGTATTTTTTCTGAATCTAATGCAGCCAGCTTAAGATCAGCAATTTCCTTGTCCTGTGCTTTATTAAGGATTCTACTTTTCTTAAGTGCTTGTAGCAAATCACCATATTCATCAATAAGTTGATGAACGTCTCCTTCAGATTCAGATTCATCTACATCTCTTAATGTAGATGCTTCTGATTCTGAACTAGTATAGTAATCAGAATCTATTGAAGACTTGTTTACCTTACTAGGTCTAGGCTGATCCTGTCATTGATCTTCTTCTGTTAAGGTCATAAGCCCTTTACAACAATGTTTTTCAATTTCATTTACTGAGTCCAGCAATTTCAAGAACTCAGCATCTTCTGCTTCCTCTTCAGTTGCCAATAATCCTATGTATGCTTCAGCTTCGCTTCAGCCTCAGAATCTGATGATGAAGAATCTAACCAGCTTTTTTTCTTCTTAGCAACAAAGGGTTTCTCCATCTTGCCCTTATTTTTCGGTTTCTTCTCATCATTAGATTCTTTACTTTTGTCAGGACAATCAGCTACCACATGTCCAGGTCTGTTGCAGTAATAGTAAACAATCTTAGTTGAAGATAATTTACTAGGTTTAGAGCTATACCTGTCCTTCCTAGAGGATTTCCTTTTTTGATAGTAATCATACTTTGATTATGAGGAGGATGGCTTGGATCTCCACTGTTTCTTCTTCAAGAACCTTTGAAATTATTTTGAGAAAGCAACTAAGTCTTCATCAGAATTTGGACTATCTGATGTATGACTGTCAGAACTTTCTAAAACAACTTCTGCATCTTTCCTAGGAGGAGATGGATACATCCTCCTATCCTTTCTTATGGCTTCAGTCTTGAAAGCCACTGACTTATCTCTGTAATAAACTTTATTACTTTTCTCCTCCTTTCTGACCATCAGTTGCATTTCATAAGAAAGCAGTTTGCCAAATAATGTTGGAGGTGAAATTTCTGCTAGTCTGTCCACTTCCCTAATGGCACATATCTTGGTGTCCCAGTTCTTAGTTAATGATCTCAAAAACTTATCATTTAACTAATATGTACTGAATACTCTTCCATATGACATCAATTCATTAACTATTCTGAAGAACTTCTTGTAACATTCAGTTATGCTGTCTGTTTTAGATTGTCTAAAACTTTCATACTCCTGATTCAGCATAGACTTTCTGTCTTCTCTCACCTCTTCTAAACCCTCCATGTAGACAATCAGGGTTTAGACATGCTGTGTGAAGCCCATCCGGACGTGTGAGCCGAATTGGTGATGTTCTGGGGTTCCCGGAGAAGACTCCGAGGAAGTTGTTTATTAGACGTTTGCAGGGAATGCGCGCCACAAGCCCCAAAAAGGGGGAGTGCTCAATATGTTTGGCCCGCTTATGTTAGCCGACTGATGACTAGTTGGCCGCCGCTCGTCGAGACGTTGACATACAGGTGTTGCAGTACCAAGCGGGGAATAGCGGGCTTAAGCCCGAGCTCGTGCCGGCCCTCGAAGGACTTTTTTGTTTATATTGCCGGCCTGCGTGCTGAGTATGGAATTTATATTCCTGTAATATTTTTTCATATCTGTAATGCTCTGTGAATATGTAGTTTACTCCTGTCTTGGGCGAGCGGCGTGTTCGTGAACCGCTCCCCCCGTGCGGGCTCCGAGGAATAGATGCCGGGAAGCCCCTGATGGCCTGTTGTCATCCTTTCAGAATAGCGGAGTTCCACTGTTAGCGGCCCAATTGGGGCTGCGTAGAGCAGGGCTGCTGGGCGGTTTTGTGCCAATAGTAAGGCGGGCGAGGAACATTTTGCATAGACCCGAGGTGGCACCTCTAGTTTGGGAGTGGATCTCGAGATCCTCCTTGGATGTTCTGGTCGTCCAAGAGTGCCCTCCGAAGGTGCCTTAGCTCAGCCATTGGCTTGGGAGGGGAAGAGTTTGTTAGTCTTCCGGGTATGCAGCGGGTCCTCCACGCTGAGACCTTGGGTCTGTCCCTCGTGTTCCTAGTCTTGTTCCTAGATCGTTCGCTTGAGGGTAGTAGGTGCGCGGTCACCCCTTCCCCAAGGGTCGAACTCTAGAGGAGACCGATTTTAGGTTTCAACAGTGAGTACTCATGAAATTCGTTGATTCCTCTCGAGAATTCAAGTGAACTACCTTATTACTCAAGAGAAAATTAATGTTAGCTAGTTCAAGTAAAATTCGTTGAGTGCTCTCAAGAGCTTTCAACAAATTCGTCAAAAGGTCTCGTTATGTTAAAACATCTCGCGTAAGCTCTTTCCCAAGTTATTTCAATTCGTTCATCGAGTGGTCTACAAAGTTCACGTGATGACTTGACGAATTTGGACCTATGCGAAGTTTCTTTCAGTTTTGTTCTCGTTTTTATGGCTTTCCAAAATTAGTGCTTCCTCCATGAATAGTATACATAGATGGTAGAACTAAGTTCAAAATTGAGCCATTAGAGAGGAATCGTCTAAAAATAGTCAAGGGTTAATTCAAAAAACCTGAATCGTGATCTAATTGTATGTTTCCATAAATGATCGGAAATTCAAAATCATTTTCACAAAGTTCTCCCTCACAGAACACCCTTTGATCCTCGATTCCTCCTGAAAAGAAAAGAATCGATCGATCTCAAGATTCCAGATGCACATTCATTCAGTGATCAGTCATTTCTTAGATCAGATATGTGTTATTAATTTCAGATTTGTCGTCTTCTTCTTCAAGATTTCAGTCAGAGATTTCAAGCAACGACGAAGGATTATATTTTTAGATCTGAGATAAGGAATTTCTTTTCAAACAATAATTTTCCTATTGCTTTATAGGAAGTTTGTCTTCAGGTTTTTTGTAGATCCTTGATGAAGGGTCGAGTGTAGGGGAAGTTGTTCTCTTAGGTTGTAGTAGTTGTATAGTCCTATTGTAATATTATTTAATCTAAGATTTGGTGAAGTGGTCGAGTCTAGCCCGAAGTGCTAGATAGGCGAGGTGGGACAATGGGCGTACCCATTTTGGGGAACCACTATAAAACTTTGTGTCTGTATTGTGTTTATTCTCTTATTTTGTGAGCTATATTTTTGCTAGATTTTTACTCCGCTATAAGCCACAGGATTCACCAATTCACCCACTCTAGGTGATTTAGGTTGACAACTAGATACTTTCAATTTGTATTAGAGGGTGGTTGTTCGTTAAAAGGTTAATTCATGGAACAGAACTTATTCTGGTTCTCAAAAGATAAATGGACAGGAGCAAGGATTTCTCCTCACTGAAGTTGCTAGTGTGCACCAAGGAGAACTTTTGTATGTGGAAGGAAAGTGTAAAATTATTCATGGAAGCTTCTGATTCCAGAATCATCATCATTATTGAAGAAGGCTCGCATGTTCCTATGACTTCTTCAACGACTGATCCAAATCTGATAGTTCCAAAAAATATAATGGATCTAAACAAAGATGTGATTGCTCCGTCGCTCTGGATAAGATTGTGAGGAACATCATTGCCAGTGCAGCGGACGATTCTATTCTGCAAAAATGAATCCATTATGAGTCTGCAAATGAGTTGTGACAATCCCTAATTATTGTTATAGAAGGAAAAAAATAAGTTAGGAATGACCAGAGATATCTGTTCAATCAGGAATACGAAGCCTTCAAGCAAGATAAGAGGGCCACTATTGCAGACTGTTATGAAAAAAATTTTAAAGATCGTCAACGAAAAAAGAAATTATGGTCATGAATTTACCAATCGTGAGCTTATTGACAAATTCTTATGATCCCTGATGAAAGAATGGGATACTAAGATAGTTGCTATGAGGGAATTTAGTAAAATGGCTAAAATGGAGGCACAGATATTGTTTGGGAAGTTGCTATCCCATGAGCTGAAACTCAATATCAGAAAATCAGAAGAAGAGGGAAGCAAGACTTCAGTAATAGAGGATTCTAAAGCACTGAAGCCAAAAGAGTCAAGAAAAGGCAGAGCTGTGTCACCTGCAAGGACACATGCCTCACTTGAACATGAAGATTTATTGTTAAGATCCTCAAGTTCTGAAATGTCAGATGGAGAGTTCTCTTTACTCTTCAAACAATTTAACAGGTTGCTCTGGAAAAAGAGGCAAATGAAAAATTAGCCATCCTCATATGATTATAGGAGATCATGTCGTGATGGTGATCATCACAAGAGAAGCTCCAACATCAACGACAAGTATAAATCTAAATATAACAAAAATGTTTCTTTTAACATTCTTTGCTATTGTTGCAATAATCCATGGCATATGATTGCCGATTGTCCTCAAAAGAACAACGATCGAAGAAAGAATAAAAGAGATACTTTAAAAGAAAGAAGAAAAGAGCTTTATCGCGAAGAAGTCAAAGACTTTTAGCGATAACGACTCAAGAGAGTCAAACTCAGATGAAGAAGCCTAGTTTGGGCTTATGACATATACAGACAAGGATAACTGAGATACCTAATATAATGGGCCAGTATCGAGCATTATTGAAGGAATTTCATTAATGTCAAAAGGTAGTCAAATCACTGGCCCAATAGATAATATCTCTAAATTCATTGGAATCTGAATCGTGGGATAAAATTGAGAGATTGACTCCCCTCAGAGATGAAATCCAATCCTTGAAAGAGGAACTGGAGTGCTCTTCTGAGTAAGTAAGTTTGATGGAGAAGGCCATAAATGAACTATAAGAAATGGTATTGATTGAAAGGAAACCTATTGAAAGCTTCTCGGAACCAAATATTGTTCTTACTCTCACTAATGGATTTTCAACCTCTAATACAAGTGGTATTGGCTATAAGGCTCCTAAAAATAGAAGGAGGGCTTCTAAAGGTCAATTTGTATTCAAGAAGGTAATCTTTCTTACAAATTAATAGGAACTTCAAACATCCTGTGGCCATTTTGCTAGACCAACACATATGGTTTCTAACCAAAATAACCAAGGATAGAGCCATCCCAGAAATCTCAGAACGAGTGCTCTCAAGGCACCTTATGAAGAGATGGTTCTAAAGCTTCATTGTCCATTCATTCACGGACCGAAGGAGAAGAAATATCCAAAATGCAAACAAGTTGCGAAGCAGCCACATGAGATAATAAAGCCTACCACTTATTGTTCTCATGATGCTTCTACTTCTAGATCAGCACCTTCTGCTAGACCTCCTGTAACACCCCAAAGTTAACGGCAAAATTTTTGTCACTATCGTCGGGAGATAGTGGGTATCTCCTGATGGCGATAGCGGCGTTCGTCGATCTGCACTCGACGAACTCAACACTTTCTAAGAATATTTGAAAGATATCGCTGAATGGTGACAGTGGGTATCACAGGATGGCGATAGTGATAAGTGTTGAGTCAGCACTAGACGCATTCGACGCACTCAACACCTGAAAGTGTTGTGTTGCTTGATTTCGCTGGGCAACAGTGAATATCGCTGGGTGATAGTGCCAGGTGGCGTATGACGTGTCATATGGCGGTAAAATTGGTCAAAGCGATTAAGCGGTTTAGTCGATGTCGCCGAGAGGCGACAGTCGATATCGCTAGGCGATAGCACCAAAGTTGACCAGTCAACCCAAATCTTGGCCTTTGCTTCGTTTTGATTGCGAGATCATGTGGCTGGGGTTACTCCCGAGTCAACTTAATCAGAGAAGAATAGGAATGAGGCATCATTATCTTTTCATCCAAGTTCATGAGAAGAGTACTAAGGCTGGAGCTAAGGGTTTGGGATGATCTTGGTGAAGGTGCTGAAGTAGAATTCCTCATCGGAAGCAGGATCCGAGGCTAGATCCGAAAAAGGGAAAGTGAGGTGCTCACTTCCATCCACGTAGAAAAGCATTACCATGGCTCCGAAGAGAACAGCAAGGGTAACGATCTTCCTCCTTGGACATATGAAGTACTTATTTTGGCATATGCATGGAATTCCACACCAAAAGGTGGCCTGTCAAGTGATTTCCATTGGGTTGATTCATGAAATCCTCAGTAAGTCTTGCATATAGATCCGAAAATGTGTAGTACGTAATAGAAATGTTGTGTGAAACCCATTTGGACAGATTGTTTTGGAATGCTGATGTTTATTTTGCAAATCAAAGAAGACTCCGAGTATAAAGGAGTAGTTTACGTGGTCTGTGGGGTTGTAACTGTGAACTGGAAGTAGCAGGAAGTACTGAAGCTGCACTCTAGGAAAGTACCCGTGAAATAACATAGTTTGGATAATTGTTGGATGTTGTCGGGCGACAGTAAGTATCGCCAATGGTGATAGCTCTTGGTGAGCTATTTGTGCTGTGAAAGTCCAGTGTTTCTGGCACTGCAGGTGGCTGCAGTGTTTTTTGGATAGCTGGTTTAGTTATTATTGGGGCTGGGAACAAAAAGTGTGTTCTGTCGCTAACGCCAGGCAATAGTGGTTGTCACTGGAGTTAGCTCCCAACTTACCTGTGATTGTGAAAGCCTATCTCTGGGAGACAGTGAGGCTATTTTGTGAGCCATGAGCTCCTAAAGGCCAGTGAGCTGAACAGACAAGGGAAAGCCGACCGGTGTCAGACTTGCCTTAGATTTTATGATTTGAGCAATAAGCAAAGGCTAAACTATATCCGCGTTATGGATGTCTAACCAGAATGCTTACATTATTGGTGTTCATTTGTATTGCATAGTGAGAGTCTTAGGCTGTACGCCATAAAGACTAGGAATGCTCAATGTTTACCATTGGGTATGTGACCCTGGCTTTTCCGGTACACCGATAATATGCCCTGAGTGCACGAAGCGTCCGGCCGTGTGGCCGACGTTTGTGATATATTGAACTGTGTGTGAGTGCATGTTTTGTGATATATCTGCTTGTGAAAATGCTATGACTATAGGGATGGAATACCACTACCCCGGGAAAGGGGTAGGGTGTTTATAAATTGGTCAGCTGAATGCTAACAATTTCCTTATTTGCCACCATTACGGTGGACTGTCCTTGTGCAGATGATGGAGAGCCGAGCGAGAAAATAGCGGGATGAAGCCCTTGTTGCTGCTATACTGGCCCTCAAAAGCCAAATGAAGAATTTTACAGTTTTCATGTTTGTCCGGCCTGCGTGCCGATGTTTGTAATCCACACTAGTAAAATATAACTGTAAGGCCTTAAGGCCAAAACTTTTGTGTATTTTTAAGTGACATTCCTATGCTTTTATATATAAATGGTGGTTTATATATTGTGGACATTCAAATGATTTTGGGTTCAAGTAACCCTAAAGCTTCAATTATAATGCTCTAAGTTAGGATGCAAGTAGTCTTTACGATTAATCTGTAACCCCGCCCCCTATTTGTGGAATATAGTATGGGGCCCCGGCCGGACCCTCTATTATATTTCTTGTAACGGATGGAGATGTTACAATTTTGGTATCAGCTTGTCTTGGTCTTTCTCCTGCGAATTCGTGGTCGAATTCTTTTGTGGGATGTCGAGCACGTGTAAGTGTGACCCGTTATAACATAAATGAACGCAAGAATGTCCAATAAGGAATGCAAATACACCTGTTTGAGGAACTTGCGTGTTCCTACAATGTTGTTGTTACTTTTACAAAGTCGCTAAAGTGTGTCTTTTATATGTATAGGTGACACGAAGTGGTGCGGGGCAGTCTGAGCCCCAGCATTCTGATGAGAGTACGACACCAGCTGAGGTTCCTACACCACCTCCGTCTGCGGAGACATTATGCTTAGTTGTTGAGGCGTTGTTTGCAATGATCCAGGCACAGCCTACTGGGCAGGCGCAGCCTGCGGTGGTGCCAGAACAGGTTTGTGTGAGGCCCATACCTGTTGACGCTTTTCTAGATCCATGTGCAGTTGAACGGCAACTGAAGCATTTTATGATCTTCAATCCTCCTACGTTGGCAGTGGAAGGATCCCCGACGCAGGCAGAGGATTGGCTTACGCGAGTAAAGAGGAATTTGACGACAATAAAAACTAAGGAATAGAAAGTCATCTTGTCCACTTTCCTGTTGGAAGGATAGGCTCGACTTTGGTTGGACGAAATGGAGCTGCACGACTTAGAGGGCAAATGACGCGCGAAAAGTAGAATTATAAAATGTAATGCAAGTATACGTGTCACGTCAAGTAATAAAGTAGAAAGTAGAGTGTCGAGTCCACAGGGACAATATTTTACTTAAGCTTATGAGTACTAGCAATGTTCTTTTCTGCTAAGTCAAGCAAAATCACTGTTTTGTAGAGGAGTAAAGCTAAAGCTAAATTACGAAACTAATTTTCTGAGAATATATAATGAAGAGAACTACGAGTTTTGTATATCGATTCTTATCCTTAGTTTGCCTATGTGAGGAAATACAGGCGAACTTATATTAATTATTATCTTGTGGAAATCCTAAACCTGCGAAGAGCATCTCTCGATTTCATCGTCTCATTATGCATATTTTGTGAGTAGCTTTAAATAAAAGTTACACAAGTAAACATACGTATAAAAGTAAAGCTCTCTACTCCACAACTAGAATGATATCAATAGCTAAATCATATGTAGTCAAATTAAATTCTCGAGACTTACGAACGCGGCTCTCATATATAGTTCACCGTAAAAAGCACAAGATTGTAATTTCTTATCGTCATCACTAAGGAATAGAATGAAACTTAAGATAAAAAAATTAAGATAATTCTGTTGATCATGAAAGCATACTTGCAAACTTCAAAAAATTCACAACATACAAAACTCGCTATAGGATTAGTTCCTCATTATCGGATTCACAGGATTTTGCAATAGGAATTGAATAGCCTTGGTAATAGAAAAAAATATGACAAGCAAACCAAATGGTTTCTAAGGAAGCGCGCTGAATTCGGTCGCCCAAGTCACTATACTTCTCCTTTGATTCTCCTCTCCGAACTCTCCACTTATGATCCCCTTTTTTCTGGTAACTCTCCCCTTCTATATATAGTGATTCGCCCTTTAAAGTGCCTTTAATTAGCCGAAGGAATGCCTCCTTTCGATTTTGTAACTGGTGCTACTTTGAATTTTGAAATTCCAGATTTTCGCCAGTAATTTGTTGCAACAGCTTGTCTTTAAAGAGCCTTTAGTTCGTTGAAGGAACACCTCATTTCGATTTTGTAACCGTCGCTAATTTGAATTTTGAAATTTCTGATTTCCATCAGCAATTTGTTGCAACAACTTTTTCTCTGGAAAGATAGATATAATTAGGTAATAAATAATCTATTGTAATAACTTTGTAACTGGATAAAGTAAACAATTTATTGTAATAACATTTCTGAGTACTAGAGTTGGTTATATTTTACTTTTCCAACTCAATTCCCCCTTTTTTTGTATTTTGCAAATAAATCTCATAATCCTATGTTTAAACCTTATTTTACTTGATTCGATTATGATTTGATCATAACATAGGGTGAAAACATGTAAATAAAAAGGATGAAATAACTTCTTTTTGAGAAGTTATCACACCCCCATACTTAAAATTTTGCTAGTCCCTAACAAAGATGATTTTTGTCACACAATTAGGGATAAGAATAACCATTAAGATGTTAACTTAAAATGACCCTTCTGTTGAAGTTAATCAATAGAAGCTAACTCAAGAAACTCACTTCAACCAATTGGTGAACATATCAATCATTAAGATTATGACATGCACTTATCAATTAGTTTGATAAGCGATAAAGCTCAAATATGATTTCTAATTAGTGTGTGATATTTCGTAGAATCATTTAATCTCTCGCAACTTCATCTCACTGGACTCCCACAACATTAGTCTAAGGTAGAAACATAAAACAAAGTTGTGACTTAGCCTCCACAAAAGTTCGGAGTTTAAAGGAGAGGTCATAAGAGCCAGCAAAATTGATGTTTTGGCTTGATTAGAATTGTATGACTGGATTTTGGGTAGTGGACAAGTATTCCCTGGATATTTTATCATAGAGACTCTCCAAATTATGGGGTGTACCTTTGCTTAACAGCACAACTTTCGTGTCTTTGCTACTTGTCATAGTAGGGATCATTCCAAGAGTGTGTAAACACACTTAGGCCCATATCACTATATCAAAACATATTTTTTTTCTTTGCGACTTGCCATAGTAGCGATCATTCCAAGAGTGTGTAAAAACACTTAGGCCCATATCACTATGTCAATATACATTTTTTCTTTATTTTATTTTTACACACCCATAAATGTGAGATATACTAAAGTAGGGAACTTTATGCATAGAATCGCAGATATCAGAATTACAAGACAATCTCAAGAGGGTTGGTTTACGATCGACAATAAGTCTTGAAGTGAGTAAAAGGTTGTCTTATTACTTACTATCAATTAATTACCAAAACCAATGTCTTAACATCCAATATCACCTCAATTCACGTTCTACCCTTCACCATTATTAGGAAGAAGTAAACAAGAATATGTTGATAAGTCGTAAACTATTTTAGGGATTACTGTGAATGGATAGAAATACTTAAAAGAGCTTTAACATATCTTACTGACTTTAAGTTCAAAGTTCACAATTTTAAGATTGGGCAAATCACCAATCAATTTAATACGAAAAACTTTAATAGACAAAAGCAAAAACTGTTTAACATAATCCTAAGTGTACTCAAGTTAGTAAGAGGATGACTTATTCTTTTACCCAAAACGATAGAGGTGAACCCACTCCCACACTTTAAGGTTTGCTAGACCCTGACAATTTGGTAAATTAAAGAAGGTAAACAAACAACAATTCATCAAGCTTAGGGAAAGTATACAAACAAAGAAAAAATCAACCAAATAAGAAGAATTAGAAAATTAATACTCCCCTGGAGGCACAATCTGGATCGTTGATAAGGCTGAATTGCTATTTCCGTGGCATTAGAGTGCCCTTTTAACTGGATTGTCCTTTGAACTTAAGTGTGCCATGTCTCATATATGCATATTATATGAAAGGTTAAATCATAATGAAATAAAATATACCATGTCAAAATAACCCAAAATAGTCAGCGAGTATAATAATAATAAGGTTCGTCAGTCATCTTAGGCGCCTGCGCTGTCGTCTATATTGTCGTCTTCATTGCTGATATCTTCGGTGGGATCAACAACCTCACCATCGGAGTCTAAGAAGTATCTGACATTGTTGAACCTGTTCTTCCAAGGGAAAGTAACTTCCGTAACAGGGATCTTGGCCTTCTTCAACAGCTTAACTTGGTTGTTATGTAATGTGTCAAGTCTTGATTCAAAATAAAGGTGCTGGGCACGCTGATAGTTCTTTATATATTCCAGGTTATTCATGATACATTCCTTATCATTTTGGTCAAAAACACATGTTGTTGGCTGCAAGGAGGGGGCTTAGGAGCTAGTGTGCTTGGTTCTTGATGTACTGATGGGGTGTCATTAGTGGTCTCTAGAACATTAATGTTTGTTGAAATAACTGTATCCGTAATATGGCGGCAAAACTTTGTCACTACAACATCCTCCTTTGCCTCAACCCCTACTACTTTACAATGTGTCTTGATTAGTGTTGGAAACCATAGTTGCCTCATGCTCTCTTCCTCGGTCCGTATGCGTATTTGCTCTAAAATAATCTTTCCTACGTTAATAGGCATCTCTCTCAAGATTTTGAATAGCAGAGTTACCCTAGTTAAGGATATATTGTTGGAGTGTTTGGTTGACATTATGCTTGCATTAAGGAAATACAGTCAAACCTTAGCTTCTCCACACAAACAAGCAGTCTTTAGTGTGAAATTGCTCTTGTTGGCCCATTCTACTTTAATGTTATGACAGATAGTGGTGGCCATCTCTTCGGGGGTAGCAAGATTGACACTTGCATTATCCTCAACAGGATCTTGGCTAGGAAGATGAAAGTGAGCATTGATCTGCTCTGTTGAAACAACAACAGGCGTGCCCCGTACTAAAACAGTGCTCCCCTCTGACATTCGGGCATTAGCATAAAATTCATGTACCCAGGGTAATATATCTGAGTAGCGAGGATGACATAACGATTCCAAATTGAGTTTATGAATTTGGTCAAGATAACCTATGTCCATTCCTACGGCTTCTATCTTAAATCCACGCTCAAAGATAAAGGGGGTAGTTGTTAATACCTGAACCCGAAGCTTTGCATCCTTGTTGACAAATCGCTCCGGTTTGTGCCCAGATTTTTTCTAAAGCCCTTTTCTTGCTGACAACCCTTTGGCCACTACATTTTGTTCGTCCTCCAGCACTTCCCCTCTTTGAGTATTGGTACTTCGGCTTCGTCGTTCATGAAATCCACCAGTCGGTGCGCAAGTCCTTCTTTTTCCCTTTCGTGGGTTCGGCATCTCTACCGCTGGTTCGATCTCTACTTCTGTTCTTTTCCATTCCTGAGTAATCGACATTTCCACTCGATCGCTCATGTAATCCATCGGTCGGTGCGGCAGTTCCTTCTTTCTCACTTTTCGAGTCTTCGAAATGGCTTCTTCTTCGCGCTGGTCGGCTGAATCGCTTTACTGCAGTAATTTTACCGACTTCTTCATAAAACCTAAGTTCTAACGCAAGGGGGAGAAGGATGGAATATATGTTAGACGAGCTCGAGTTTTCTGCTCGATGAAAAGTTTTCATTCGACGGAATGTTATTCGCCCAACTAATCCGAATTTTTGTTAGCTCGATGAATTCGACAGCTCGGCAAATTTGATAGCTAGACGAAAAGTTATTTGCTCGACGAACTCGAGTCAATGGCCGCTCGACAAAAAATTTTCATTTGACGAAATCGAGTCAATGGTCACTCGACGAATTCGAGCCAATGGCCGCTTGACGAATGGTCATTCCCTCGACAAAAATTTTTCGTTCGATGAAATGTTATTCGCTGGACGAATCCGACATCTACCTTCCTAAACCGCCATTAAATATATAATCTGGCATTTTCGATATGAATATCTAGAGAACAAAATGTTGCAACAACCTCTTGTTTTGTTACAACATAGCTTGAGCAAAACCATAGGAGGAGATTTCATCTAAAATAGAAAATTTGCAACCTGGTAATTAAATGCGCACTAAAATTCAATCATAAAAATAAAATGACAAACAACTTGAACTAAAAATAATAGAGAGAATTGGGTTCCCTCCCAATAAGCGCCTAAATTTTAGTCCTGGCGGGACTTCTCTTCCTTGTCAGTTTTTGTAGATAATTGATGATTTCTTTAAATCATCCTTGTTGGTCAAATAAATTTTAAGTATTTGCCCATTAACCTTGAATTCTGATCCATCTGCTTCATTACTGATTGTTACGGCACCATAAGGGTGAACCTCCTTAAATAAAAATGGTCTCGACAATCTAGATTTCAATTTTCCTGGAAACAATATCAATCTCGAGTTAAATAACAAAACTGATTGTCCTGTCATAAATTCTTTCTTCTTCAATCTATAGTCATGCCATTTTTTGTTTTCTCTTTATATATTTCAGCATTATCATATGCTTGCATTCGGATCTCTTCCAATTCATCAAGTTGAAACAGTCTTTGCTTACCAGCATTTTGAAAATAAAAATTCAGTTTTTTAATTGCCCAGAATGCTTTGTGTTATATCTCTTCTGGTAAACGGCAAGCTTTCCCATAAATTAATTTATAGGGAGTTAATCCTAAAGGTGTTTTAAAGGAAGTTCTATATGCCCATAATTCATCGTTGAGTTTATGAGAACAATCCTTTCGATTTATATTCACTGTTTTTTCTAAAATGATTTTAATTTTTCTATTGTAAACTTCGGCAAGCCCATTATTTTGTGGATGGTAGGCAAGAGCAATTTTATGATTCACACCATTTTTCTTTAATAATGTTTTGAATTAAAGGTTACAAAAACGAGAAACACCATCACTAATAAATGCCCTTGGTGCGCCAAATCGATTAAAAATGTTTTTCAAAAAATTTAAGACAGTAGTGGCATCATTTTTCTGTGTAGCTACCACTTCTATCCACTTGGAAACATAATCTACCGCTAACAGGATGTAATAATTTCCATTTGAATTCACAAACGGACCCATAAAATCTATCCCCCATACGTCAAAAAATTTAATTTCCATAATATTATTCATAGGTATATTATCTCTTTGGCCCATATTCCTAGTTATCTGGCAAGCATCTCAATGCTTTGCAAAGTTATGTGTATCTTAAAATAAAGTTGGCCAATAAAAGTCTGCCTTTAAAACTTTCAATGTTATCTTATGTCCCATGAACTGTCCTCCATATGGGGAAGCATGGCATTTTTCCAATATGCTTGGCATTTCAATTTCAGGAATGCAACGTCTTATAATTTGATCATCACAATGTTGAAACACACAAGGTGTATCCCAAAAATCTGTTTTAACTTGATGTAAAAACCTTTCTTTGTTGATTTAAATCTGGTGGGAAAATTCTACTCACAATAAAATTTACTATGTCAGCAAACCATGGTGCACAATTCTTCGTGATTGCTAAAATGGTTTCATCAGGAAAACTTTCCTTGATTTCTAACTCATTATTTTTCTCATCATCTTCCTCTAACCTAGATAGAAGGTACGCTCTTGGATTTTCTGACCCTTTTCTATCTCTAATCTCAAGGTCGAATTCTTGCAAAAGTAAAACCCATCTTATAAGTCTAGGCTTATCATCCTTCTTATCCACAAAATATCTTATGGTCGCATGGTCCGTATAAATGATAACTTTTGAGCTGATTAAATAAGAGTAGAATTTATCAAATGAAAATACTACCGTTAATAATTCCTTCTCTGTAGTTCTATAGTTTATTTGGTCTTCATTTAAAGTTTTGCTTGCATAATAAATGGTATGAAAGATTTTGTTATGTGTTTGACCCAAAACAGCCCCTGAAGCATAATTGCTAGCATCACACATTAAAACAAAGGGTAGATTCCAATCAGGGGCTACAATGATAGAAGATGATATCAGACTTTTCTTTAGAGTGTTGAAAGATTCTAGACATAATTGATCGAAGTTGAAAGAGGTGTCCTATTCAAGGAGGTGACTAAGAGGCTTAGATATTGCAGAGAAATATTTTATGAACATCCTATAAAAACCTGCATGCCCTAAGAAGCTTCTAATTCCTTTAATGTTTGTAGGGGGAAGAAGTTTTCCTATTACTTCCACTTTTGAACGATCTACTTCTAAACCCTTGTTGGAAATATTATAGCCAAGCACTATGTCCTCTCTTACCATGAAATGACACTTCTCCCAATTTAAGACTAAATTAGTTTGCACACACCTATCCAAAACCTTTTTTAAACATTCTAAGTATTCATAGAAAAATTTTCCAAACACACAAAAATAATCCATAAAAATCCCAATGCCTTCATCCATCAAATCAGAAAAAATAGAAATCATGCAGCTCTGAAAAGTAGCAGGTGCGTTACATAATCCAAAGGGAATTTTATGGAATGCAAATGTACCATATGGGCATGTAAAAGTTGTCTTTGCCTAGTTTTCATGGGCTACCATAATTTGGTTATAACCTGAATACCCGTCCAAGAAACAAAAATATTTGTTCCCTGCTAACTTATCTAACACCTGATCTATGAATGGCAAAGGGAAGTGATCTTTCCTAGTTGACTGATTTAATTTTCTATAATACATGCATACATGCCAACCAGTTACTGTCCTAGTAGGGATCAATTCATTGTTTTCATTTTTCACAACAGTCATCCCACCCTTTTTAGGCACACATTGGACAGAACTAACCCATTTGCTATCAGATATTAGATAAATAATTCCTGCGTCTAACCATTTAATGATTTCTTTTTTTTACTACCTCTTTCATTACAGGACTAAGCCTTCTTTGATGTTCAATGGAGGTTTTTGTGTCATCTTCTAATAATATTTTATTCATGCAAATGGTGGGACTAATGCCTTTGATTTCAGCAATAGTCCACCCCATCGCTCCTTTATATTTCTTAAGGACCTCTAATTGTTCTTCTTCCTTTCTTTGCTCTAAAGAAGAATCAATTATTACAGGCAAAGTATTGCTTTCTCCTAGAAAAGCATAATATTGATTTTTAGATAGAGGTTTTAATTCTAATTGAGGTGGTTCTATAATGGATGGTTTTAGAATTTTAATTTCACTTGATCTTTCAAGTGCTTCGACAGTCCTAAAAGTTCTCCACGTTTCACTAGTATTAAAAACCTTGGCACAATCATCCATCTCTTCCACTTCATCACATTCTTCATTATTAAGGATTGCAAACAATGTTTTCTCTCATGGGTCATTCTTTCGATAAGCACTGATTGGATTTCTATTTTATCAATAGATCGACATTCTTCTTTATCATTAGGGTATTTAATTTCTTTTAAGATGTTAAAAGTTACATCTTCCTCAATTACTCTCATTTTAAGTTCTCCTTTTTGGACGTTAATAAGAGTCCTTCTTGTAGCAAGAAAGGGTCTACCAAGAATAATGGGTACATCCCTATCTTCTTCCATGTCCAATACTACGAAGTCAGCAGGGAAAATCAACTTCTCTACCTTAACTAAAACATCTTCCACCTTTAGGTAATACTAAAGTTCGATCAACTAGTTGAAGAGTAAGGGAGGTAGTAGCTATTTCTCCAAGGCCTAATGTTCGATAAATAGAAAGTGGCATGAGGTTAATTCTAGCCACTAAATCACATAAAGCTCTACCCGAAAATTTAACTCCTATGGAAAATGGTATGTTGAAACTTCTTGGATTTTTTAATTTAGGGGGTAGTTTCTTTTGTAGTATAGCACTACATTCTTCTATTAAAGCCACAATTTCTTTTTCAGTGAATTTTCTATTTTTCGAGAGAATATCCTTCATGAATTTTACATAGCTAGGCATTTGCTCCGAAGACTCGACAAAAGGGATATTTATGGTCAACTTTTTAAAAACTTGCATAAACTTCTGGAATTGTTTATCTAGCTTTGTTTTAGTGAGTCTGGAAGGAAAAGGTGGAGGTGGGTAAATTTTTCTTTCTTCCAAATCTATAACCTCTACCCCATTTTCTATGTTAGAGTTCTCGACCTCTTTTATTTTGCTTTCTTTTTATTTTCTTTCATCCTCTTTGAATTTTTCAAATAACAAATCCCCGCCAGAAATTTTGTTTCCTCTTCTTAGTGTAACAGACTTGCATTGGTTAGTTGTGTCATCTCTCTTTGGATTTGGAGTTATTTCAACTGGTAATCTTTCAACTAGCCTTAGATTTAATGCATTTGCTATTTGTCCTATTGAAGTTTCTAAGGATCTAAGAGATGATTCTATCTCTACCACCCTTGCATCATTTTTCTGAAACATTTCTAGGATTAATTCATCGGATAATTTCCTTGAATTCACTTGATTGTTGGGAGTAGTTTGGTTGAATCATGGTGGATGATTAACATTTTGATTATTTCTCCATAAAAAGTTAGGGTGATTTCTCCATTCAGGATTATATTGATTTGAAAAAGCATTTTTTCTTTGACCTCCTACATAATTAACTTCCTCCGGAACTTGATTCAGTTGTTCTATGGTGAGAGAAGTGTTGGGGTTAGGCAAACGAATAATACTATTGGATGGCATTACAATATTCTGACTCAAAGAATCTAATCGCTTATTTATAGTATTAAATTGTGTTGGCATTTGTGTCTCTAATGTCGTGAATTGATCAACATGGTGGACACCCACTGGATTGCTATTCCCTTGCCTTTCAAATGGTTGATAGTTGTTGGAGGTAAGATCTTCTAGAATAGTATAATCATCTTCTAGATACCTTTTCATCAAAGACCCTCCCGTAACTCCATCAACTAAGATCATGGTAGTCGTTTGTAATCCAATATAAAATGTGGATACTTGCTGATGTTGTTCTAACCCGTGATGTGGACATCTTCTCAATAACTCTTTAAAATGCTCCCAAGCATCGTAAAGAGTTTCCCAATGATTTTGTATAAAAGTGGTGATGTCTCTTATTAACTTTGTTGTTTTAGATGGAAGAAAGTATATATTTAAAAAATTCTCCACTAATTATTCCCATGTGGTTATTGAACCATGTGGTAACGAATTAAGCCAATCTTTTGCTTTTCCCTCTAATGAAAATGGGAATAACCTTAACTGAATTGCTTCATTTGTAGCCCCATTTACTTTGAACATGTCACATATTTCTAAGAATGTCCTTAGATGAGAATTTGCATCTTCATTATTAAGACCACCAAACTTATTATGTTGAATTAATTGCATAGTAGTGGAGTCTATTTCGAAGTTGTTAGCTACTATAGTAGGTCGAGCGATGCTAAATTTCAAACCTTCTCGTAAAGGTGTGTTATAATCGTGACATGTAATTCTAGGCGCATTTTGTTGGCCGTTTTGGTCAACTTGCCCATTAGGATCTACACGACCTTCATTGTTGTGCATATTATTTTGTCCGTTATCACCCATATCAAGATCTGTAATAATGTTATTCCTAAAAATTTTCCTATTTTGCCTACATGTCTTTTTGATTTCAGAATTTGAAGGCAATATCTTCGTATCTCGATATCTGGACATAAAACGATGCACATAAAGTGAAAAAAAAAACAATATTTGAACTCAGATTACTAAGAATTACTAATATCAAAAGATAATACTTAAATAAGAAAAATTTTCCCCAACAATGGTGCCAAAAACTTGATGCGCAAAAAGTAGATATATAAAATGCAACGCAAGTATACGTGTCGCGTCAAGTAATAAAGTAGAAAATAGAGTGTCAAATCCACAGGGACAATATCTTACTTAAGCTTATGAGTACTAGTAATGTTCTTTTCTGCTAAGTCAAGCAAAATTACTGTTTTGTAGTGGAGTAAAGCTAAAGCTAAATTACGAAACTAATTTTCTGAGAACAGATAATGAAGAGAAATACGAGTTTTGTATATTGATCCTTATCCTTAGTTTTCCTATGTGAGGAAATAAAAGTGAACTTATATTCATTATTATCTTGTGGAAATCCTAATCCTGCGAAGAGCATCTCTCGATTTCATCATCGCGTTATTCATATTTAGTGAGTAGCTTTAAATAAAAGTTAATCAAGTAAACATATATATAAAAGTAATGATCTTTACTCCACAACTAGAATGATAGCGATGCGTTAAATCATATGTAGCCAAATTAAATTCTCAAGACTTACGAACGCAGCTCTCGCATATAGTTCGCAGTAAAAAGCGCAAGATGATAATTTCTTATCGTCATCACAAAGGAGGAGAATGAAATTTAAGATAATAAAAATTAATATAATTATGTTGATCATGAAAGCATACATGCAAACTTCAGAAAATTCAAAACATACAAAACTCGCTAGAGGATTAGTTCCTCATAGTCGGAATGACATGATTTTGCAATAGGAATTGAACAGCCATGGTAATAGAAAAAAAATATGACAAGCGAATCAAATGGTTTCTGAGGCAGTCCGCTGAATTCCGTCACCCAAGTCACTGTGCTTCTCCTTCGATTCTCCTCTCTAATCTCTCCACTTCCGATCCCCTTTTTTGGTAACTCTCCCCTTCTATATATAGTGATTCGACCTTTAAAGAGCCTTTAATTCCCTGAAGGAACGCCTCCTTTCGATTTCGTAACCATCGTTATTTTGAATTTTGAAATTCCAGATTTCCGCCAGTAATTTGTTGCAACAACTTGTATTTAAAGAGCATTTAATTCACTGACAGAATGCCTCCTTTCGATTTTTTTACCGCCGTTAATTTGAATTTTGAAATTTTAGATTTCCGTCAGCAATTTGTTGCAACAACTTTGTCTCTGGAAAGATAGATATAATTAGTTAATAAATAATCTATTATAATAAATTTGTATCTGGATAAAGTAAACAAATTGTTGCAACAACATTTCTGAGTAATAGAGTTGATTATATTTTACTTTTCCAACTCGACCCCTTTTTTTGTATTTTGCAAAGAAATATCATAATCTTATGTTTAAAAACTAAATTATATCAGAATATAATTTAAACCCTATTTTACTTGGTTCCATGATGATTTGCTCCTAACATAGGGGGAAAACTTGTAAATAAAAAGGATGAAATAACTTATTTTTGAGAAGTTATCAGCAGACAACTAATGGAAGACTTGATGGAGTAGTTTTCGAGACTGTTCTTGGCAAATCACTAGCCATCGTCACAACGCATAGCCATGGAAAATGAATTTCAGCGTCTAACTTAGGGAGAAAGTAGTGTCGATACATTCTTACATGAGTTTACAAGGTTGGGACGTTATGCGGGGTCTATCTTCACTGATGAAGAGCGTAAAACTAATAGGTTCTACGAAGGGTTGTAGGATAAGCTGATATTCCTGCTCTCGAGTTCGGTGAACCAAGGGTTTCAAGAATTGGTTGATACGGCTCGTGCATTGAAGAAAGTTATGAAGCGGGTACAGGGCAAAAGGGACTTGGCTGCGACAAAGCCTGAGTTCAAAGTGTCGCACCCAAGAAAATCAAACTACTGAAGGAAATCGGGTAAGAGATCCAAGTCTTCTGGACATGCTCCCTCTATTGTTGCTTCTGGGGCAACTTCTGGCAAGGCCCGCGTACATGTTATACCTGCACCAAACCAGGATACTTTACCCGCAAATGTTGGAGTAGTCCTCCAAAGGGTTAGAAGAAGATAGGAGCGTCATATACTGAAAAGGGAATGACATTAGTGGAGAATTTTGTATCCCAGGCGCAGCCCCGAGTGTATAATCTTGGCCAACATGAGGCCATAAAGCAAAGTGACATCGTCACAGGTACAAGTGAAGATATTGTTTTACTGCTTTTTATACTATATACATTGTTTCTAGTTTGGGTATGATGTGTTTGTATTAGGATTTGTCCTGATTCGGGACTATCCGGCGAGAGCACTGTTTGATACGGTTGCTTCACATTCATTTCTTTTTGTGGACTTCATGTCACGGATCAGAGTGCCGATTCGTATGATGACAGATAGTGTGAAGGTGTTATTACGGAACGGATGTGTGATGTATGCGGATAGGACTTACTATATGGAGGTACGAATAGGAAGTTGGGATTTCAGATTGGAAACATCTATACTGCCGATATCAAAATTTGATGTGATTTTTAGTATGGACTAGCTCTCAGAGCAGCGTGCCTTTATCAATTGCAATTCCAAGGAGAACACACTAGGATAGAATACCGAGCAAGAGATGAAATTTGCTGGTATGCAAGGATCGAGCAAATTGTTGATGTCTGCTCTCCAAGTCGTCAAAGCTATTTCGAAGGGCACGGATTTATTCTTCAAGCTTATAAAGGATGTTGAGCTAAAAGATTGTGAGTTATGTTTTGATTATTTCGGAGTATGCTGATGTGCTTCTTAACGAGCTTCTGGGGTTACTGCCCCATCGAGAGACTGACTTCTCTATTGAGTTGGTGCAAGTTGCAAAACTTGTGGCCCACTCGCCCAAATGTGGAGTGCCAAAGGAAATGGCGGAACTGAAGGTTCAATTACAAGAGCTGCTAGAGCAAGGATTTATACGCCCAAGTATGTCACTTTAGAGCGCACCGGTCCTGTTCGTGAAAAATAAGGACGACATCTTGCATCTATGCATCGTCTATCGAGAAATGAACAAGTTAATAGAAAATAATAAGTATCCGATTTCACGGATCGATGACATGTTCGCCCAATTAGTGGGATCAACGGTGTACTCGAAGTTGGATTTGAAGTCTGGCTACTACCAGTTGAGGATTCAGGAATATGACATTCCCAAGATAGCGTTTGGAACATGCTAAGGTCATTATGAGTTCACTGTGATATCGTTTGGGCTATGTAATGCGTCATTGGTGTTCATGGATCTAATGCACTGAATGTTTCGAGATTACTTGCACCTATTTGTAATCGTCTTTATTGACGACATTCTAGTGTACTCTGAGTCTGAAGAAGATCATGCGAATCATCTATGGATGGTGTTGCATACCCTGAGAAGAAACAAGCTCTACGCTAAGTTTTCAAAGTGTGAGTTCTGGATATCATCTGTGACTTTTCTTGTCCATATGGTGATTGGAGAAGGCATTGTGGTGGATCCGTCAAAGCTAATAGGCATACGGGTGTGGCCGGTGTTGTCTTTTGTAGCCGAAGTTGGAGTTTCCTTGGACTGGAGGTCTACTACAGAAGTTTCGTAGAAAACTTCTCAAGGATCGCCTTGCTTCTTACCACACTAACGAGGAAGGATCATAAATTCGTCTAGATGACGGAGTGCGCCTGAGATTTTGAAGAGCTAAAGAGTCGCTTGAACATGGCGCCAATCTTTACGTCGCTATGTTGTTCTGACGGCTTCGAAATCTACAGTGATACATCAGAGAGCGGCTTGGGTTGCGTTCTTCTTCAGTTTGGAAAGGTGATTGCTTATGGATCACGCCAGTTGAAAGTGCATGAGCAGAATTATCCCGTCCTTGAATTGGAGTTGGCGACGGTGATTTTTGCAATTAAACTGTGACATCATTATTTATATGCCGTGAAAGTGGATATATTCACGGACCATAAGAACCTAAAGTATTTATTGGATCAGAAAGATCTCAACATGCGACAACGTAGGTGGACGGAGGTACTCGGGGACTTCACATTCCAAATTCATTATACTCCCGGGAATGGAAATGTCATCGCAAATGCCTTGAGGCGTAGGACTCCAGCAAGGGCAACTTAGTTTTAGATTCATGATGATCGTCTGATCCCGAAGCTGAAAGCGTTAGATATTTTTTATGTTGACAAGAATTCCACTGCAAATGCATGCCTGAACTGGACGGAGGTACATTATGACTTTGTCTATAGGGTTCAGCGAGCAACGAAACTTGATGAAAGTTTACAACGCTATACAGTGGATGGGTACAATGCCCTGTTCTCCTGCGATGACGGCCTTTTACGAAAAGACGGTCGTTTGTGTGTCCCGATGATAATAAAGTTAAGAGAAGAAATGATGTATATGGCTCACTTCATGAAGTATTCAATTCACCAAGGGATAACAAAGATGTATAAGGACATGAAAAAGATTTTCTAGTGGCTGGGCATGAAAAAAGAAATAGCACATTACGTGGCAAAATGTCAGACATGTGCCTTAGTGAAAGCAGAATGTCAGAAGCCTAGAGGTTTCCTGAAGTCGCTACCTATTGCGGAATGGAAATTTGATGACATTTCAAGGAATTTCGTGCATAGTTTACCAAGATCTCAATGCGGGTACCATTCTGTTTGGGTGATCGTGGACCGGTTGACTAAAGTGGCTCATTTCATTCCGAACAAGAGGGATGATCCAGTGGAAATCTTGGCTAAGCTTTACGTCGAGCAAATAGTACGATTGCATGGTGTCCCCCGTAACATCGTAAGTGATTGAGACGGGCGCTGCACTTCAAATGTTCGAAGGCTAATCCATCAATTGTTGGGTACAAAATTAACTTTCAGTATAGCCTTTCAACCACAAATGGATGGCCAGACTGAGAGGACCAAGAGAACGATGGAGGACATGCTCCGAATACGCGCCTTGGAATTCGGGAAGAGGTGGGAATACCATCTCTATATGGTAGAGTTTGCCTATAATAATAGTTATCAAGATATTATAAATATGACGCATTTTGAACATTTGTATGGTAGGAAGTTTCGTACACCATTAGCTTGGGTGGAAACATGCGAGTCTAGGTTGTATAAGTGTAAGCAAGTCGAAGAGCCTAATTCGACAATACGCTCTATCCGAGAGAGGCTGTTGATAGCCCATGATAGGTAAGCAAAATAATACAACGCCAAGCACCGAAACATAGAGTTTGCAGTTTACGAATGTGTATACTTGAAAATCAAACCATTCAAGGGCGTTTCCAGGATTCGGCGCTTGAAAACGTTAAGTCCGAGGTACCTTGGTCCATTCGAAGTAGTGGAGCGAGTTGGAGAAGTTGTCTATCAGGTAACTCTTTTAGAAGAATTGAGTGGTTTGCATGATGTGTTACACATATCAGTGCTTCGAAAAGCCGTGAAAGATCCAGCTCAGGTGATTGTGAATGATCGCATACCGGTCGAATCTAGGCTAATGACGAAGGTTAGGCTCATTCGGATCGAGGAGAAAGTGGTTAAGCATCTGCGGAACAAGACAATTGGGATGTTCGAGGTTCGGTGGGACAACTATCCAAGAGGAGCTAACATGGGAGCGAGAGAAAAACCATGCGTGCTGAATTTCCCGAGTTGTTTATATAACATGTTGTAACATTTTTTGTAAAGAGACGACATATTGTAACATATTTGTTGTTGTTTTTCTATCCAAATTTCGGGACAAAATTTCTGTAAGGAGGGGAGAGTTGTAACACCCCAAAGTTGACAACAAAATTTTTGTCACTATCGCAGGGTGACATTTGGTATCGCCTGATGGTGATAGCGGCGTTTGTCGATCTGCACTCGACGAACTCAATGCTTTCGACGAATCGTCGAAAGATATAGCTGAATGGTGACAGTGGTTATCGCCGGATGGCGATAGCGATAAGTGTTAAGTCGGCACTCGACACACTCAACGCACTCGGCTCACTCAACTCCTGAGAGCATTGTGTGGCATGATATCGTCGGGTGACAGTAAATATCGCTGAGCAATAGTGCCACGTGGCATATGACTATCATATGGCGGTCAAAAACGTCAAAGCCGTCAATCGGTTCAGTCGATGTCTCCGATTGGCGATAGTAGATATCGCCTAGCGATAGCGCCAAATTTGACCATTCAACCCAAATCTTAGCCTTTGCTTCGTTTTGATGGCGAGATCATGTGCCTGGGGTTACTCCCGAGTCCACTTAACCAGAGAAGAATAGTAATGAGTGGTCATTATATTTTCATCTCTCTCTCACTTTTCATTTCATCCAAGTTCTTAAGAAGAGAAGTAAGGCTGGAGCTAAGGGTTTGGGCTGATCTCAGTAAAGGTGCTGAAGGAGATTTCCTCATCAGAAGCAGGATCTGAGGCTAGATCCAAAAAAGGGAAAGTGAGGCGCTCAGTTCCATCTGTGTAGAAAAGCGTTGTCATGGCTCCGAAGAGAACGACAAGGGTAACGATCTTCCTCCTTGGACATATGAAGTCCTTATTTTGGCATATGCATGGAATCCCCGACGAAAAGCTGGACTGTCGAGGGATTTCTCTTGGGTTGATTCATGAAATTCCTAGCAAGTCTTGCATATAGATTCATAAATGTATAATACAGAATAGGCATGTCGTGTGAAACTCATCTGGACAGGTTGGTCTGGATTGGTGATATTTATTCTGTGAACCGAAGAAGACTCATAGTATAAACGAGTAATATAAGGGGTCTGCGGGGTTGTACCTGTGAACTGGAAGTAGCAGGAAGTCCTGGAGATGCACTATAGGAAAATACCCATGAAATACCACTGTTTGGATAACTATTGGATGTCGTCGGGCGACAGTGAGTATCGCCAATAGTGATAGCTCTTGTTGAGCTATTTATGTTGTGAAAGTCCAGTGTTTCTAGCACAGCATGTGGTTGTATGGTTTTCTAGATAGTTGGTGGAAATATGGTTGGGGTTGTGTACAAAAAGGGTGTTCTGTCGCTAACGTCAGGCGATAGTGGTGGTCACTGTCGATAGCTCCCAACTAACCTGTGATTGTGAAAGCCTGTCTCTGGGATACTATGAGGCTATTTTGTGAGCTGCGAGCTCCTAAAGGCCAGTGAGCCGAATGGACAAGGGGAAGCCGACCCACGTCAGACTAGCCTTAGGTTTGACGATTTGAGCAACAGGCAAAGGCTGAACTGTCTCCGTGTTATGGATGTTTAACCAGAACGCCTACGTTATTGGTGTTCATTAGTATCGTATAATGAGAGTCTTAAGTTGTAAGCCGTAAAAACTGGGAATGCTCAATGATTACTGTTGGGTCTGGGACCGTTGAACGGTGGTGGGACACTGGCTTTTTCGGTACACCGATAATGTGCCCTGAGTACACGGAGCATCTGGCCGTACGGCCGACGTTTGTGATATATTGAACTGTGCATGAGTACACATTTTGTAATATATTTGATTGTGAAAATGATATGCATGTAGTGAAGGAATACCACTGCCCCTAGAAAGGGGTAGGGTTGTTATAAATTGGTTAGCTGAATGCTGACCGTTTCCTTGTTTGCCACCAATGTCATGGATTGTCCTAGTGCAGGTGCTGGAGAGCCGAGAGAGAAATAGCGGGACGAAGCCCTTGTTGTTGCTCTACTGGACCTTGAATACCGAATGAAGAATTTTACTATTTTCATGTGTGGCCGGCCTACGTGGCGATATTTGTAATCCACACCGGTAAAATGTAACTGTAAGGCCTTAAGGCCATAACCTTTGTGTATTTGTAAGTGACATTCCTATGCTTTTATATAAAAGTGGTGGTTTATATATTGTGGACATTCAAATGAGTTTGAGTTAAAGTAACCCTAAAGCTATCGTTAGAATGCTCTGAGTTAGGATGCGAGTAGTTTTTGATTTTAACATGTAACCCTACCACCTGTTTGTGGAATATGGTGTGGGGCCCCTCCAAAACCCTCTATTATATTTCATGTAACAGATGGAGATGTTACACCTCCCGCCCAAATGGTGAGGTAGAGAAGAAAAGAAGGTACAAAATGTTTGATTATTAGTGATGTTGCAAAATTGTTCACTTCGTCATATATTATTAGTTCATTTCATTTGAATATATGACACCCTGAGTTAACAATGCTATAATGACCTATCACAATGTTAATATTATTGCGGGTGTTCATTTAAAAAGAAAACAAGTGTTGGATCTCGTTGTCAACCTTAGAGGGGGCGTGAATAAGGTTTCAAGCATTATTTGAAATTTTAAATTCTTCCTCCCAGGAAATCGAGTTCTGGAAGCTATCGCGGGACGTTAAGTAGCTAACGTGCGGCGGTAAGTCTATGAACTTGTTTCCCTGTGCAGATCCGAGTACAACCCCACAAACACACATACTCGCTAAACAATCACAGCACACATCCAGATGTAATCAGCACAAAAATAAAATATTTCATTGCCTAATTTCAGAACAACAATAGTTCTAGATGAGTACAAAAGTTGATCTCCGTGACGCCGGAGATCTAAGGTGGTGAGTAGAAATGATCTTTTGGTTTCTATATCGATCCACCCCACGGATCGGTTGGATCTCTCCTTTTTCCGTCAGTAAAAGTCTTCGAGCCTGCTCTTCACCCCCACACAATGAAGGGTCTTAGATTCCCGCTAGATCCTCCGATCTAGACGTCCTTATTCCCAGGACAGTTTCCCATAGAATGCTAACCGAATTCCGATGACCCTTACCGGTCGATTTTCCTCTCCATAAGATTTAGAAAAATGAAATATTACAAGAATAACAGATGTAAATATGTCAAAGATGAAGTTCTCCCTCTTGATGACTTCTTCGTTGAGCGATCAGCGGCTGGTTCTTGAGATCTCCGTTTGCTAGCAACCGATCGGCTCTTCGTAGTCGATGTAGATCTTGGATCTCTAGAGTCTTTCAATCACGAGCGGGAGGGAGATGACTTTATTCCTTTTAGATGAATATGATCACAACGGATGCAAGGAGGCGTCGAACCCTAAAATGCAGGAACTTCTCATTTTTTCGTCTGTATTCTCTTGTTTATCTTAGGCACATAAACCAAGGTGGCCTTTTATATCTTTCATGAAAATATGCTACCGTCAGCAGTACGACTAGCACCCGGCGGTAGGTTCGCGAGCTTGTTGTGCCAGCTTTGGTCCCAATCTGGAATAATATTCAAAACGAATATTTATCATTTTATTGTTGTTAGTGCAGCTCGGTTCCAGCTACCGCTGTGCAGTAATATAGGACATGACGATTCAGAATAGTCGTATCGATATTCATCAAAAGGCTAGTGCGACGTGGTAACTGCTTTCGCCTGCGCTAATTTGCTTTCTTGAGAAATTCGTCTCGATACTCCTCGAGAGACTAGTGCGACGCGGTAACGACTATCGCCTGGCAGTAGGTCGTTTCTCGAGAAATCATGCATTCATCGAGAGGCTAGTGCGGCATAGTAGCACTATCGCCTCGCGATAATTTCCCGAGAATCTGGTCAAAATAATCCATTATGTTAGCCAGGGAGGTAGGATTTGCGCGGAGCGGTAGTTTCCCAAGAGCTCTGTCTAATTAATTCATGGCTACCACTCGGCGGTAACTTATACCGCTTGGTGTTAGTGTCCATAGTAATCTTCTTCTTCTTTGCGTACACCTGTCAACCTACACACTCTATCAATAGGAGACGTGACCAAATACAACATGGGAGTTGATATTCTCAAACACAGGGAATATGAAACATCAGTTCCAACAAACTCCCTCTTTTGATAATATCAACTTTTGTTCATGAGAAATAACAATGAGATAGAATGCATATAAATAACAAGAGTCATAGGCTAACAAAAGGGTGCAGGTTCTCTATCTAGATTCCCTACACGCACGCTCCCACAATCTACATGTTTGACAGGCTCTCGCTATCTATGTGCAAACATTGTTAACATGCTCCCCCTACATGTGACCTCTCCTAACCCGTGACTCATACTCATGAACATACTCAGGAATAATTTATTCTCCGCCTTTGATAATATCAAAAGGGCGGGCAAGGCCAACCAGACATGAGGATGAAAAATAATAGATATGATGAGCGTTAAGACAAATAGCAGATAGTGCACACACAAAGTAAGGTTAGATATAATAATCATAGAGGTTACTCAAAGCAGAATACATATCAGAAAATTATAAGCACATGGGTGACAAAATGGAGCAAGGTACACGGATAGAGAGATTCAATTTTCAGATATAATATGAATTAGATAGCACAGACTAAACTAAGCACACAGTGAGTACGTGTACAATACTATAAGAGTTAGGAAGTAATCAACTTGAACAAACATTGAGAACGTCAAGAGTGTAAATCATGTGCTAGTACGTATTATGCTAAAAAAAGAGATAGTGTAGTTGCAGTCCAATTCTAATGTGCGGAAGTCTTAGACAAGGCAATGACATGTGTTCGTGTATCATCGAAATAGAGATAACACCAAGGGAAAGAGAGCATATTGTCCATGGATATCTCGATCGTCTAGGAACCTAACAAAAGATAAATATGGTAAATAATCACCTCACATGTCATTCGATGTTATACATAGGCAACAACTAAGGGCACTAAGCTAAATATAGAGTCGATGCACAAGATCGAAGTGACACTTTAACCAAGGTGCTCATCCTCACAATGGTCATGAAGACTTATCAAGAGGAATGAGTAGTGCTTGGGGGGACCGTGACAAGAGATGTGATAGTTTGCATATTGTTATTTTGTTAGAGTAGATCTACCACTTTGATCGTTTTTTTTTGTAAAATTCACGGAGCTCTGAGTCAATTGAAATCTATTCACCTAGATAGATACACTTTAACTTGTATACATACGACTTTTTTATTAGAGTTTTGGCCCAAAGTTTCACACATAGTATAATCACAAGTGTATGGTGACATTGATTATTCAACGTATTTCTAGCATGTTAGAATAAAGTGTTACGAGTTATGGCTTGCACACGTAGCATTTTTTATCATCTTGAGTGCACTGACTAGGGATGTGTATCATGTGAAGTCATTTCCCTATCTAAGTCCTCACACATAACTAGAGGCATAGTGAACAAACACGACCCCGTCTTGTCGCACTCAATAGCTAAGCACCTATAGATTCTGCCCACTATGACCAGAGGATAATGTTTACGTAGATTACGAGACTAAACTAAAACATTGTACGTATGCGTCATGGTCTAAGTCAAGTCATGTGAGCCCTAAGAAATGAACAATCCACAGTTTTTTTTCGTTTTTATATATGTATTTTTTGATTTTGGAAAGAAAAAACGACAAGGAAACTCAAGTAAACACAAAAAACATATATGCGATGAAAAAGAAACAAGAAAAAAAACTACAAACAAAAGAGCAATTAAACACACATAATGATAACTAGGATGAGAGATCCAGAAAACCAAGCTTGAGTTGAAGTAGTGAGAAAAGTGCATGTTGGAGTGGTTTAGTGAATATGTCCGTTGGCTTGTCGTTAGTGCCATTGAAGCTTACACTCACGTTCTCCTTTTTGATATGATCTCGAATAAAGTGGTGACGCACGTCAATATGTTTTGATCTAGAATGGTGCACTAGATTATATGTCAAGTCTATGGCACTCTTGTTGTCGCACATAAGTGTAACATTCCTACAATTTATGCCAAAGTCTTCTAACGTTTGAGACATCCATAGTGCTTGAGCGCAATAGCTTCCTAAGACAATATACTCAGCCTCAGCAGTGGATAGTGCAACTGAGTTTTGTTTGGCTTGACCATGAGACTAGTACAGGGCCTAGGAAATGACATGTACCACTTGTGCTCTTGCGATCAAGTGAACACCCTGCATTTTCAGAGTCAGAGTACCCATGTAGTGTCAAATTGGTATGTCGGTACTAGAGTCCAATGTTCGGTGTCCATATAAGGTACCTAAAAGATATGCTTTACTGCTTTCAAATGTGACTCTCTAGTGTCGACTTGGTACCTAGCACGCATACCAACCGCAAATGTAATATCTAGCCTAGAGGCACTCAAATATAACAATGATCCTATCATACCTCTAAACACTGTCTGATCAACAGAAAGGCCACCTTCATCTTCTGCTAATTTAAGAGAGGCACTTATAGAAGTTTTGACCTGTTTCAGATTCTCATACCCAAAACCCAAAAGCATATTTTTGATATATTTTGATTGACTTATAAAAATCCTGTCTTTGCGTTGAGAAATCTGAAATCTTAGGAAATAGGTAAGTTCTCCTACTAGGCTCATTTCGAATTTGGAATTCATTTGGGTGACAATTTGTTCACACAACGTTTCATTCGTGTCCCCAAAAATGTTATCATCCACATAGATTTGTAGTATAATTAGATCCGAGAGCTCATTCTCTACGAATAACGTGGTGTCTGCAATACCCATCCTATATCCATGACCTAAGAGAAAGGTGCTGAGCCTATCACACCAAGCACATGGTGCCTGCTTTAGTCCGTACAAGGCCTTCACCAACTTGTATATGTGGTTTGGATAGGCGACATTAATGAAACCGTGTGTTTGCTCGACGTATACCTCTTCCTTAATATATCTGTTTAGGAAAGCACTCTTAACATCCATTTGGGACAATCTAATTTGCTTATAACTTGCAAACACCAAAAACATATGGTTGGACTCAAGACGAGCAACCTAGGCAAATGACTCCTCAAAGTCCATACCCTCTATCTGAAAATACCCTTGAGCCACCAACCTAGCTTTATTTCTTGTTAACCTAGACTGACCATCAAGTTATTTTTTTGAAACCCATTTTAGGCCCATTACTGGATGGTTATTTGGATGCTCCACTAAAACACATACCTTGCTTCGCTCGAATTGGCTCAGCTCCTCATTCATCGCCAAGAACCATGATTCATCTTTTAAGGCTTCTGAAACATTCTTGGGTTCAATATCAAATAGGAAACACAATTTTGAGAATGACTGATGAAGTGCGGACCGTGTTCTAACTCCACGCGATGGCTCTCCATATGACTAGATCACGAGGATGTTGCTATGAAAAAATTAATTTACTAGGTGGCCTATATCCTTATTCAGGAATTTGAGTTTCACTCTCCACGATTCTCTCCTCACCTTCATCCCTTATCGGTACACTCTCTTCAACCTCCTCTTCATTCTCCTTAGGCTCGTTAGTTAGGGAATTTTCATCGAAATGAACATGAGCCAATTCTTCAACCACTAAATCCTCTTATTGTAGATCCTATAAGCCCGACTCTTGCTCAAGTATCCTAAGACGGTATCTAGATCAGATTTTTCGTCAAATTTTCCTAGAATATAGTATGGGCAACCAAAGACCCTAAAGTACAATACATAGGGTTTCTTTTCAAAATACAGCTCGTATGGACTTCGCTTTAAAAGTGGGTGAAGCATGACTCGGTTCATCACGTAGCTTGTCATGTGAACCGCTTCAGCCCAGAAAGATCGTGGTAAGCCAAACTCAGCGAGCATTGTGCGGGCTAATTCTTGAAGAGTGCAGTTCTTTCTTTCTACAATCCCGTTCTGTTGTGGAGTGCGAGGGTCAGATAATTTGTGCTTAATTCCTAAGGTGTCACACATGTTTGAGAAGTCCTCATTCTCAAACTCTCCTCCCTGATCTGATCTAATACATTTTATCTTTAGCTCCTTCTCATTGTGAATTTGTGTGCAGAGATTGGATAATTCTCCAAAGGTGTCAAATTTATTTGCTAGAAAGATCGTCCAGCAATAATGTGAGTAATCATCTATGATAACGAAGGTGTATCGTTTTCCTCCTAGACTACACGTACTTAGAGGTCCAATCAATTCCATGTGAATGAGTTCGAGTGGTCAAGACGTGGAAACTTCAGTTTTGCTTTTGAAATAGGTTTTGACAAATTTTCATTTTTGACAAGGAGTGCATAAGACATTTAAACTACCGCTTAAGTTGGGAAGTCCCCGAACAAGTTTATTTTTTGAAAGTTTTACAATAAGCTTACTTCCAGAATGTCCTAGTATCATATGCCAAAAATCTAATTCCTCATTCTTTGTAACTAGGCATTTCAGACTAGATGCAGATATATAGTCAAAATTAACAATATAAACATTATGATTTCTGTGAGCTCAATTAATACACTAGTAATTTTGGCATCAATAATTTTGCAAGTGTTTGTAGATGACTCAAATAAGACATTTAGACCTTTATCACATAATTGGATAATAGAGATGAGATTATGCTGAAGTCCATCTACATAAAATCATTAGAAATAGAAAATTTCTTGTTACCTATAGTACCGCTTCCAAGTATCCGGCCTTTGCTGTTGTCCCCAAAGGACACCATGCAACCATTCTTCTTCTCTAGGCTAAGGAACTTGTCTTTATCTCTAGTCATGTTCTTGGAGCACCCAGAGTCCCAGTACCACATGTTCTTTGTGTCCTTAGCCTGCCAACAGAGATAAAAAGAACATGAGGGTAAAGTTTTGGTTACCCAAGTTGTCCAACGCATATGATAGGTCGAAGACTTTGGTAGCCAGACTTGCGTATTTTTCTATGCACCTTTCCTCCAACACCAGCTAGATGTGTGACCAAACTTATGATAGTTTGCACAAAAAGTGTAAGCAGTGGATGCTTCATTTATCGAGTTGCTTAAGCTCTTGCTTGAGGATGGAAATAGCCCTCCTAAATGCTTAACATTATCTTTTGACTTATTAAGGTTGTACCTTGGCTTGGAATGATAGTGATTCCCGCTCGGTGGTGATGTTGGACTCACGTATCCTAATCAAAACTTCCCAGATCCATGACATTGTGCACCTAGTAGCATATTTAAATACTTTTGGCATATTCCAAACTTTTGGATGGCATAGTTAAGATCATGGATCCTCGTCTTTAGGGCAGTTTTTTCAGTCACAAGCATTACACACCGATTGGCAAATTGCTTTTTTGCCTTCCTCTACCTTGGCAAGCGACAAGTGAAGTCTCTTCTCAAAGACATTCTTTTTATTTATGAGACTATTCATTCTCACCGATGACTTGGAGAGACTTGCCTTTTGTTCTTCGATCGTTGTCATTAAGTGAGAGCATCCTAGACACTTGATCTTTTCTTTGCACTTCTAATTACTTCACATTTTAATTTTTCTAAGTCCTTTTTGATTTACTTATTCTCGGCTCTCAAGGACTTTTTCTCTGAAATAACGCTTTCTAATTTATCAACTAAATTTTCATAAATTTCGAGAAGTTTAGTATAAGTAGGTGGAGTTACCTTAGGGTCGCCCTCGACACTGGACTCATCGTCAGATTGTTCTTGATTCTTTTCCATGTGGCATAGATTTGCCTCATCTTCACTGCCAGAGTCTGTGGTGCTTGATTTGTCAGATCCATCCTCATCCCAGGTGAGCGCCTTCAACACCTTCTTCTTCCTTTTATGTCGGCTTTGCTTTTCTTTTTCTTCCTTCTGGATACTTGGTCATTCTCTCTTTAGGTGCCCAGTCTTGTGGCAGTGATAGAACTCCGGCTAAGACTTTCCATCATCGCTTTATGTCTCTTTTGACGGCTTATTTTACCTTCTGCCTTCTCCAGTTCCTCTCTTCAAGAATTTCTTGAACTATCCCTGCTTCTTGGGATTGTTCATGAATTTTTTGAACTCCAGAAAGTAGAGGCTCTCCTCCTCATCTTCCTCAGAATCTTCAGCAACTTTTCTCTCCCTTGCGGCCTTCAGCGCCAGTCCCTTCTTCTTTACTTCCTTGGGATAGTCCTCCGCATGAATCTTTAGTTCAAATTCGTGTGTCTTCAGATTTTTGATGAGTCATTCTATCACCAGGGCACTGATATCATGAGATTTGGCGATCGCAGTCACCATCGGGTTGAAGTGGGGAGGCAAAGATCACAGGATCTTCCTCACCAGGTCACTATTTGAAAAGCTCTTTCTGAGGGATCTTGAGGCATTGACAATCATGGTGAATCGTTTATACATTTTGACAACCTCCTCATCGATCTCCATCTGAAACTGTCATATTCAGACTGGAGTCAGAACAGCTTCGACTATTTTACCTCCGAAGTACCTTTGTGAGTAAGCTCAAGAAGACGCCATATATCTTAAGCAGTCTCATAGTTACATATTCTATTGAATTCTGTTTTATCCAAGGCGCAGAATAACGAGTTCATGGCTTTGGCATTATTCATACATATAAGCTTGTCTGCATCATCCTACTTATCACGTGGTTTTTTATGAATTTATCCCTACCGTGACAGTGGGTGCAGTGTACTTTGTCTCTATCATGGCCAATACGTCCATGCTTTGAGTCATCAGAAAGATTTTCATGCGTGTTCTCTAGTGACTATAGTCACTCCCCATAAAGTGTGGAGGTTTACTCACACCTTGTCCCTCATTGAATGCGTGAATGGAGTTGGCCATCTTACTTCAGTTTTTTTAAGCCTTTTTGAAGTAACCTCCCTCTGATACCACTTGTTTGATCTCGTCGCCAACCTTAGAGGGGGGGTGAATAAGGTTTCAAGTGTTATTTGAATTTTAAAATTCTCCGTCCCATGAAATCGAGTTCTGGAAGCTATCGCGGGACGTTAGGTAGCTAACGCACGGCGGTAAGTCTGTGAGCTCGTTTCCCTATACATATCTGAGTACAACCCCACAAACACACAAACTCGCTAAACAATCACAACACACATCCAGAAGTAATCAACAAGAAATAGAAGATTTCATTGCATGATTTTAGAACAACAATAGTTCTAGATGAGTACAAAAAGGAGATCTCCGTGACGCCAGAGATCTAAGGTGGTGAGTAGAAATGATCTTTTGGTTTATATACCAATCCGCTCCACAGACAGGTTGGCTCTCTCCTTTTCCCACTAAGAGAAGTATTCGATCTGGCTCTTCACCTACACACAAGGAAGGGTCTTATAGCGCCACTAGATCCTCTTATCTAGATGTCCTTATACCCAGGACAATTTCCCACAGAATACTACCCAGATTCTGAAGACCCTTACCGGTCGATTTTCCTCACCACAAGATTTAGAAAAAGAAAAGATTACAAGAATAAAAGATATAAATATTTCAAAGATGAAGTTCTCCCTCTTGACGACTTCTCCGTTGAGTGACCTGCGGTCGGTGCTTGAGATCTCCGTTCGCCAGCAACCGGTCAGCTCTTCGTAGTCGATGTAGATCTTGGATTGCCGGAGTGTTTCGATCACAAGCGGGAGGGAGACGACTTTATTCCTTTTATACGAAGATGATCAAAATGGATGAAAGGAGGCGGTCGAACCCTGTAGTGTAGGAACTTCTCTTTTTTGTCAAGATTCTCTTGTTTATTTTACCCACAGAAACCAAGGCAGCATTTTATACGTCTTGGTGAAAATAGGCTACCACCGACGGTATAACTAGAGCCCGGCGGTAGTTTCTCGCGCTTGTTGTTCCAGCTGTCGTCCCAATCTAGAATAATATTCAAAGCGAATATTTATCATTTTATCGTCGCTAGAGCCCCGTGGTTACATCTCTCGCCGCACGGTAATATAGGACACAACGATTGGGAACAGTCGTGTCGATATTCGTCGAGAGGCTAGTGCGGCACGATAACTGCTATCGCCTGCGGTAATTTGGTTTCTCGAGAAATTCGTCTCGATACTCGTCGAGAGACTAGCGTGGCTCGTTAATGACTATCGCCTGGCGGAAGGTCATTTCTCGAGAAATCATGCATTCATCGAGAGGCTAGCATGGAGCGGTAGCACTATCGCCTGGCAAAAATTTCCTGAGATCCTTGTCAAAATTATCCATTGTGTTAGCGTAGGCGGTAGGACTAGCACGGAGCAGTAGTTTCTCAAGAACTCTGTCCAATTAATTCAAGGCAACCGCTCGGCGGTAACTTCTACCTATCGGTGTTAGTGTCTATAGTAATCTTCTTCTTCTTTGCTTGCACCTGTCAACCTGCAACTCTATCAACAGAAGACGTGATCAAATAAAACCTGGGTGTTGATATTCTCAAACACAGGGAATATGAAATATCAGTCCAACAACAAGGACCCAAATCTGTTTGGGTTCCTAAGGTTAATTAATCTGTCAATGCCGGTATGTCCAAAGGCCATCCAAAATCATATCTGGTACTTGGACAGTGGATGTTCCAGTCATTTGATCGGAACAAGAAGCTTTCTACAAAATTATACCTCAGTCAAAGGGGTTCCAAAAGTTTTTTTTGCGGTTTTTATAGAGGAATCAAAAACGTCTATAGTATTATTACCAATGGTATAGTCTCTTTCACAGACGTGGCTAATGTTAAAGGATTGTGACAATCTCATAAGCACAAGTCAATTTTGTGATAAAAGGTATATGGTTGAGTTTTACTTGAACAAGTGTCTGATAAAAACTTTTGATAAATCAGAAACTATTTTAACAGACACTCAGAGTAGAAATATTTTTTGTCTTAATTTGTTTATTTGGAATCATCTACACCAGTGTGTTTTTTGGAAAGAGATAGTGCATCTCTTTGTGATAAATGACACAAGAGAATAACACATATTAATTTGAAAACTATAAACATGTTCTCACAAATTAGTGCATGATGCACCAGATATTAAGTGCGTCAAATAGAGACCTTGTCACACATGATAGATGGGTAAGCAGACAAGAGCACCCTTTAAAAGCATCATCGCTAAAGACTCTTCTAAATGTCTGTATCTGCATTATATGGACTTATTTGATCCCTTTCTGGTTCTTAGTTTAGGAGGTAAAGCTTATACCTTTATTATTGTAGACGACTACTCACGTTTTGTATCAGTGTTTTTTCTAAAACAAAAGTGAGATACCTTTGACTCTTTCACTAGTATTGTCGAGCAGACACAGAATGAATTGAACTGCTCTGTGTTCAAAATCAGAAGTGAACATGGAACAGAATTTGAATCTAGTGCCATGATAGAGTTCTGTGCAAGCTAAGGTATCTTTCATGAGATTTCCTCTCCTTGTACTCCATAACAAAGTGGAGTTGCCAAGAGGAAGAATAGAACACTAATTGAGGCTGGTAGAATAATGTTGAATGACTCTTCATTACCAAAGTACTTCTAGGCTAAGCATTCAATATAGTTTGTCATATGAAAAACAGAGACTTAAACAAGAAGAATCATCGTAAGACACCTTATGAACTTTCGAAAGGAAGGAAATCGGCTGCATCATAGTTCAAAATTTTTGGAAGGAAATGCTTCGTACTTAATAACGGGAAACATTACAAAACTAATTTATTGAATCCATTAATATTATATTTGATGAGATGTGTATACTTCATAGTATCTCGTCCATTATCTTTGTTGAAGATGCAGGTTTGCAACTAAAAGAGCTAATTGTTGATGCATAAAATGCGTTTCTGGGTATCGTGAAGGGAAAAAGTGGGGACACTGTCGAATAATCGGTTACTAGCGGTTGTAGTTGAGGGACAGAAAGATAGTCCGCTGGCAGCTGCAACAATAGAGTTTGCCCGCAGCAGCTTAAATTCCACTCCGACGACGGGGTTTCCTTTTATTAAAAGTGAAGCGGTTACAAGAAGGAGAAAAAGGGAAGTAGGTCGGACATCAGGTCGCAAGGCAGTAGGCTCGAAACCATAACTCTAAACAAGCGTGCTGCTGGATACGAGCCAGCGTGCTTTGGGGAATGCTACCTCCCCTTATTTATAGGCTCGGGTGCCTCCCCAAACGAGCAGGGCTAAAGTTACCGGCTTCCCGGGGTACAGGAGAATCGGGTAGAGGTGAGGGGAAACAAATAAACACAAAAGGAGAAAGGACGGAAACCGCACGGCCTGGTGGATTCCTTCTGGCGAGCTGAGCGTCTGGGCCCTGGGACTTGGCGTTGAGCAGGGCCGGTACTTATGGCAGAATGAATTGGAGACTGCACGGCTTCTGTGACAACCAGCTGACTTGTTGTGCGCAGTGGCTAGCAAAAACCAGGCCTCCCATTCTTGAAAGCTGCGAGAATTAGTAGCGGATTCCGGGTTAACACTAAGAATAGAAGAAGCAGTTAAAGAAGATGTCTCAAGCTCCATCAAAGTAAATACTCCAAACTTGATTAAACATGAAGAACTCCAAGTTAAAAACATACACAAGAAGAAGCAGAACCTCCTGGTGGCAATGCAAGGAATCTAGTGATTAGACATTCAAGAGATCACCCCGTTGATATGTTCATTGAAGATCCTAATGAAGGAGTTTAAATAAGAAGAGGTACAACCAACGTAGCCTTGCACTTGAGTTTCCATTCCCAGATTATGCCGAAGAAGTTTGAAGAAGCAAATAAGGATGCTTCATGGATCATCGAAATGCAAGAAGAGCTCAATAAGTTTAAAAGCTGCAAGGTGTGGGAGCTAGTACCAAGGCCCAAAGTGTTGAAACCAGAAACTGGCTTCTGTGGAGTCTGAACCCTTGGGGAAGGAGTGAGCGCACACTTACATTCCCTAGCAAGCTTGGCTGTCCGAAGACTTAGAACTCAAAACTAACTCGAGGCTACACCTTGGAGGTCCCACCACAGACCCGGAATATCTTAGAGCCCTTCCCCTCCTTAGCTAATGCAGAGGTAAGGGCTCTTCAGAAAGTGATCTAAGATGAGAGAGTAAGAAAACTACAAAGCTTGCCTTATGAGGTACACCCTTAGGTCTATTTATAGATTTTAAAGTATAGCCTGCAAATAGCAAGTCTCCGCTATTCTAAACGGCTATATGTAGCCTAAAATGGTCTTCCACTAGCCAAATACCGCTGCTCTGGAAGTCTATTTGCTGCCCTGTAAGGGCATCCAAGTAATTTTATCACTGGACTCTACTAGGCGAGTGACCCATGAGGCACCACTCGTCTATAGGGGCGAGTGCTGGGTAAGCCATGCACTCGTCACTACGACACCCCACTATGGGCAAATGTTATTCTAGAAGGGGCTCACTCACCCTCTTGAGCCAAGATCAGAAGGTGCCGATAGCACTCGCCTCACTCAACGCCAAGGAAATAAAGGCATCGACCACACTCGTCGTACTCAATGCCAAGGAACGGGAGGCATCGATAGCACTCATCGCATGCAACGCCAAGGAACTAAAGGCGTCGACAGCACTCGCCGCCCTCAACGCCAAGCAACTGGAGGCATCGACAGAGCGAGCTCCACTCAATGCCAAGGAACTAAAGGCATCGACACCACACGCCGCACTCAATTCCAAGGAACTGAAGGTGTCGAGAACCCTCGCCATAGTTAATGCCAAGGAACTGAAGGAGTCGACAGCACTCGCTGCACTCAATGCTAAGGAATTGGAGGCGTCAGCAGAGTGAGCTCCACTCAATGAAAAGGAACTTAAGGTGTTGAAGACACTCGTCACACTCAACTCCAAGGAACTGAAGGCATTGACAGCACTCGCCACACTTAACGCCAAGGAACTGGCCCGCGTGGCCAGCTTGGCAAACATGGGAATGGTCTCGCTTTAGTTCTCGATCCCTCTCACTCTTGGAGATCCTACAGAGCACTGATCTTAGAGGGGGGACCCACTTATCGAATACAGGGTTGTACACAATCCCCACTCTTTGCGAGCTTCCACAAAGTTGGGAAAGAATCATCTAACCCCATGTATTTGATGAGTGCTTGCTGACTTGGATGGAATCTTTTGTGGGCCCCCATGGTTCTATAAATATCCAATCATGGACGTGAATTCTACCACGTCCAATCTCCTTTCTCTTCGGATTTCTCGCGTCCATCCTGATGTCGCTTTTGAAGGAAGCTAAAGATTGCCATAATGTTGATCAGGCCGAGAACAAAGCATTGATGGGCTCATTCACCCCTTGGCTCGCCTGAAAGGCCCCAGGCTCTTCCCCAAGAATGAAGAAGGCCAAGATTGTCAAGCATAACCTGACTCGGGATGGGTCCATCTTGTGGACTCCATCCCACTCCAGGGTCCCTCTAGTATCTTCAATCACTTTTCATTGTTTACTGAGATAAAAACAGATGTCAGCGTGCTCGCTTGCAGGTCCAGCCAAAGGAGAAAGAGATTGGGGAGGTGAGTGCTTCTCCGTACTCTCTTGAGGATGGGAATGAGGAAATGGGCCCCCGGATCAACCCTCCCCACAAACAAAAATATCTCTTGTGGGCTAATGGTAATGCACCTTTCTTTCCATTTACATTCTATCAATTTTATTACCATTATTTCTTGCAGCTCCTACCTTTGTGACCATGCGACTGGGTGTTATATTGCCCAAATCCCCTACTCGCCTGGCGCCCTTGGATCCTGCCTCGGGCCAACTTCCTCCAGCGAGTTGTGCATCCAACCTCATCGCTCAAGGTGACGCTCTAGCCGACGAGTCGACAACTCTGTGCCCCGGGCTCGGGTTGGTACTCTTCACATTTGACACTCCTTTTGAGGGGCGGCACTACACTTCCAGCTGGCACTCGAGTAAGGAGGCAAACTACGGGCCAGGTGATCAATCGCACTCGCCTTCTAAAAAGAATGAAGATCGCGCACATCTAATACCATCCTCTGCAGGTTACCACGAGATCTCGTCGACCGATGTCGACATTTATGAGGAGCAGTTCTCGCATCCCCCCTTGCCTGACTCAATCACCTCCTTTCTAAGGGACACAAAAGATGTCGAGGCGCTAAAACGGCCGATGGTGATGATTCTGCGAAAACATGCCTTGATGATGCACGAGCTCTACAACCAAGTTCGCAAAAACCACAAGTCCATCGAGGAGTTGGTGCTCTGTCTGGAAAACAACTACTCACAACTGATTATCGAGCTGGGCAGAGCTGATGGTGGCGGGAGGGATGCTGGGTTTTCTTATACGACGCAACACTTGCGCACATCAGAAAAAAGCAACAAGAAAATCTCAAAATAGTTCGGATTTATCGATATAAATTAATCAAGAAGAAAGTGCTGTAAAATAAAATTACCTTTGTGGGATTGAGTCGATACTCAACCTAGGTGCTCCAGAAGATCTATCGATCACCTAGCAGCTAAATTCCTTAGTGCAAAATAGTGTCCGCACCTATACTGTAGATCCACACGAACGTGAGAACCAGTAGAGTCTTTTCGAACAAGATCAAGGTCGGGAGAGGACACTCTGTATCTTCACGGACATCTATGCCTGTTACAAAAGAAGTGGCGGCGACACTCACCGCAATCAGACTTGGCGATGACGATTGGATCGGTTAAGGCAGAGCAGCTTCCGTCGGTCTTTTAGGTCTCGGGTTTCGCATAGTTCGGCTTGTGTGCTTAGACAAAATCAACCTATCAAGACAATATAGAGAAACCCTAAAATTCTTCTATTTATACACAAAGGAATAAACATAACAGTCCATAGCTATTCACAGGCCTAAGACTTGGAATACAACGTTTCGACCAGACAACTCTTGTCTCGACGAATCGTCGAGTATCCGTAACATATTCGACGAATCATCGACTAATCATAACATACTCGACGAATCGTCGAGTATCCACAAGATACATGATGAAGGCGTTGAGTGAACTCAATGCACTCAACGCTCTCAATGCCAAACCTGTCGAATCAATATTTTACTCGACGAAAACATTTAGTTAACTCAACGCACTCAACGCCTAAGTGCCAGATTTGTCGAATTAACCATTGACTCGACAAAGGCATTAAGTGAACTCAATTCACTCAACGCCTTAGGACCAGACTCGTCGAATCAACACCTTGGCTCTACAAATCATTGAGTGAACTCAACACACTCAATGCTTAAGTGTCATACTTGTCGAATCAACAATTTGACTCTATGAATCGTTAAGTAAACTCAACACATTCAATGTCATCATTCGATGAGTCAACACTTGACTCGATAAAAGCTTTGAGTCATCTCAACGCACTTGATTCTTTCAAAGCCTGGCTGAGCTAAGTCATTTCCACTCATCACATCAGTATAGCCAAACTAATCAAATCTTCCAATTTCTCCAAACATTCTGATGTGCGACCCAAATAGGCTCATACTGCGTTGGCAATGAGACTACATGCTTGATCACTTTCAGATCACAAGCGTAACACTAACAGTCTTCCACTTGATCTTGAAAGTATCAAACAAAAGCTTCACAAACAATGAGCGGCATCTTGCAATGCTTCATTTCTCCCCAAGAAATAAGAGTTTAGAACTCAAAAGCCATCGTGACAAATGTATCAGTGGTGTCATGTCCCTTACATCCAGACAGAACTAGAGGTATAGATCGTGTCACCCTCATAATTGTTCAATCCTAGTTTCCTGATCTAGAATGGACTTCTAGAAATTCGTGAGCCCAATATTATATATTGACTCAACCAATCATGTATATGCATTTCTCAGTCCCATTCCATCAAGGGTCCCTTGGATGCAACTCCTATCATATAGGAGGACAAATCCCATCTCTCCTCACATGCAAACACCCAAATGATTCGTAACATACCCAATAACCACCTTTATAATCAAAATTTCGCAATACTGGACTGTTAATAGCATTAAAGCATGTTCTTCCTCACTCGATAAATGATGTGACTTCAAGTCAAAGGACCACAAACACCATTGCTACTTGAGCCATACTTGTGATATGTTCATATATCAATCCACAAAGTATTATCATGGTGGGTCTATCCAATACAACTTGTTCACTAACAAGTACCCATGTGATGACTTGATATCACAATATCATGACTTGTGAGAACCTGTTATTAGTCAATGCACATGCTAGTCTTAATGTGTCATCATCGCCCTTAGCTTCTAAGATGACACTCTACCGAGGACTATTTAAGAATGAAGATTCTAGTAACATAGGCTCTCACATTCAAGTCACCAATTGATTCCTATGGAAGCAAACATTCTAAGGACATTTATTATGTTAAATGACTCTATCGCAATAGAAAAAAATTTATAAATAAAATAATTTGCCAAAATATATAAATGAAATGTTTAAAGCACTTTATTCATCAAATGAATTATTACAGCCAACAAAATATAATCCACAAGACTCCAACTAGAGCTGATTATTACGGTATCGTATACATATAGATCTAACATGACCATCATGCTTTCTCTATGCGAGAGGCTTTGTCAGTGGATCTGCAATATTCTCCTTAGTCGGCACTCTCCAAATGCCCACATCTCCTCGATCGACAAACTCTTGAATAAGATGGAACCGCCGAAGTATGTGCTTGGAGCTCTGATGCGCTCTAAATTCTGAAGCAAGTGCAATTGCACCGTCATTGTCACAGTAGAGAACTATGGGACAAACAATGCTAGGAACTACATCTAACTCGCCGATGAATTTCCTAATCCACACAGCCTCCTTCGTTGTATTTGTTGTAGCGATATACTCGGCCTCAGTTGTAAAATCATCAATTGTATCCTGCTTGGAACTCTTCTAGCTTACAGAACCTAAATTTAGGAAAAATATGAACCTTGACTATGTCTTTGAGTTGTCACTATCTGTTTGGAAGCTAGCATCCATGTAACCTCTTACAACGAGCTCTTCCTCTCCTCCAAATACTAAGAACGTATCCTTAGTACTTCTCAAGTACTTTAGGATGTTCTTGACATCTATCTAGTGACCATCACTAGGATTAGACTGATACCTATTAGTCATACTCAAGGCATAAGAGACATCGGGTCAAGTGCATATCATTGCATACATGATTGAACCAATTGACTATACATATAGAGTCAAATTCATGTGTTCCTTATCTTCACAAGACTTAGGACACTGGTCCTTAGAGAGACTCACACCATGAGACATGGGTAAGAATCCTTTTTTGTAGTCAGGCATATTGAACCGCTTCAACACATTATCAATGTATGTACTTTGGGTCAAACCCAGCAACTTCTTCAATCCATCTCTATAGATCTTAATACCAAGTATATAAGTCGTTTTACCCAAGACCTTCATAGAAAAGCAACTCCCTATGTTGTTCTTAACAACTTATACTATCGATTTGTCATTCCCGATTAGCAGTATGTCATCTATATACACTATCATTAAGATAACAATGCACCCACTAATCCTCTTGTAAATACACGGTTCATCCTCATTCTTGAAAAAACCAAACTCTTTGATCTTTTCATCAAAACAAAGATTCCAACTTCGAGACGCCTGTTTTAATCCATAAATGTACCTTTATAGCTTGCATATTTTAGTGTCTTCACCTGGAGATACAAAAAGCCTCAGGTTATGTCATATACACTTTCGCAAAGAGGTTTCCATTAGGAAAGCCATTTGGACATCCATCAGCCAGATCACGTAGCCATAATATGCTGCAACATCAAGCAAAAATCTAATGGACTTAACCATGGTAATAGGGGAAAAGGTCTTATCAAAGTCAATACCATGAATTTGCTTGAAACTCATAGCCACCAGTTGCCCTTTGAATTTTTGTACATTCCCATACATGTTAGTCTTCTTCTTAAAGACCCGCTTGCACCCTATGGGTCGTACCACTTCAGGTGGTTCCACAATTGTCCAAACATGGTTTTCATACATGGAGTGCATTTCAGATTTCATGTCCTCAAGCCACTTCTCATAGTCTGGTCCACTCATAGCCTCTTGGTATGTTGCAGTCTCATCACTATGATCAATAAGCAACACATTACCTATTTGAGACAAAAGAAATCCATATCGTTCATGCTCAAACCTTGGTCTACCGGATCTATATGGAACTTGTGTTTCCTGAGCAGGCTCTCCAACTTCAACAACTTGTATTCCTAGTACAAGTTCCAATTATGGTTCATTCACAGTTTGTGGTTCAAGAACTTCTTCAAGTTCTACCCTGATAGTCTTTCTACTTAAGAACAACACCAGTCTTTACGATACGCACTTTTCCCTCAGACGGTAGGTAAAAATAGTACCCTTTAGTTTCCTTAGGATACCCCACAAGATAACACTTATCTGACTTGGGTTCCAGCTTGTTAGACATTTGATGTCTCACATATTCCTCATAGCCCCAAACCTTAATTTTCGTTAGAGCACGATTCAGTCCATATTTCATATGGAGTCTTCAGAAGTACTTTCATTGGAGCACAATTCAGTGTAAAAGTAGCAGTTTCTGGAGCAAAACCCAAAAAGGAAACAGGCAGATATGCATCACTTATGATCGACCGTACAATGTCAAACAGAGAATGATTCCTCCAATCAGACGCACCATTATGCTGCGTTGTTCTAGGTGGAGTGAGTTGTGAAACAATACCACACTCTTCCAGATGTTCACGAAACTCTTGACTCAGGAATTCGCCACCTCGATAAGATCGGAGTGCTTTAACCTTCTTACCCAGTCAGTTCTCTACTTCGTTCTTAAACTCTTAGAACTTTTTGAAGGTTTCGAATTTGTACTTCATAAGATACACGTATCTGTATCTACTGAAATCATCAGTAAATGTAACAAAGTAGAAGTACTCGCCTTTAGCCATAAAACTCATGGGTCCACATACATCACTATGTACTATACCCAAGAGATCATCAGTCCTCTCATTGAAACTAGTGAAAGGGACCTTAGTCATATTGCCTAACAAACAAGACTCGCATCTCTCAAATGATTCATAATCAAATGAGTCCAGTAGTCCATCTCTATGGAGCTTGGATATGTGTTTCTTATTTATATGGCTCAAATGATAATGCCAAAGGTACGTAGGGTTTGAGTCATTCGTTTTTAGTCATTTAGTATTTTCTATATTATATATCTGATGGTCTAGGTTCAAAACATATAAACCATTAAACATTTGGGTTATACATTAATAAACATCATTCTTAAATATAGAACAACAATTGTTCCTAATAATAAAAGAAAATTCAATCATGTCCAAGCATGAAATGGAGATAATGTTTCTAGTTCTAGAATGAACATAATAATAATTATCAAGTTCTATTACAGGCCCACTGGGCAAAGAAAGAGGTAAACTCCCACTGCGATAGCAACAACTCTTGCTATATTGCCAACACGCAGGTCCACCTCCCCTTTACTCGGCATTCTTCTCCTTCTCAGTTCCCCCACATTTATACAAATGTGAGAACCACATCTGGTATCCAATACCCAGGATGAAGGGCATAAAGGTTTATCTCTATAACATAGATACTTGAAGTGGAAGTCAAACCTCTGTTCATCTTTTGTAGATCCTCAATATACGAAGGACAATTCCTCCTCCAATGACCAGCCTTGCCACAATGGTGGCATTTCCCTTCGTTTTCCAAGACTGTCTTCTTCAACGCTGAATACTTGACTCTAGAGCAAACTTAGGTCCTACCTTCATCTTCTTGAAGCCCTTGGCCTTGGCCTTGCCTTTATTCACCATTAGTATGGGGCTAGCAGGCTAGGCCTTCTTCATATTGATCTCGGCAGTTCGCTATATACCAAGGAGCTCGGACAGTGTCTTGTCTATTTCATGTACGTTATAGTTCAAGATGAACTGCTCATAACTATCCAGTAACAATTACAGGATCTGGTATATGTCCAACTCTTGGCCTAGAGGGAAGCCTAGTCTATCAAGGTTCTCTATATACCCAATTATCTTGAGTATGTGAGTCTCTACTAGGTCCCAAACTCCCATCTTATACTGGAACAATGCCTTAGTGACGTCAAAACTCTCTTGACGAGCTTGCACTTAAAACATTTTCATGAGATGCTTGTCAATTTCCTTGCAACCCATGTTCTCATGTTGCTTTTGGAGCTCAGAGTTCATTGTTGCCAGCATGAGGCTTTCGACATCTAAGAAGTCATCAAGATACTTCTTATAAGCATCCTTATCAGAATGGGACACATTCTTGACATGCTCTTTAGGGGATTCCTCTTCCAAAACATAGAGCTTTCGCTCTTGCCTGATAACAATTCTCAGGTTCCTATATTGTCTAAGAAATTCGTACCACTGAGCTTCTCCTTCTCAAGGATGTCTCTGAGGGACAGGGTGGAATGAGATCCCCTTTCCATGGAATTTCTACAAAGATTCAACTTAGTAAAATCATTACTACATTTCAAAATACATTTTATTATTTCAATTAGGACTTTAATCAAAATAACTCCCACTATTTTTATCAAACCGATAACCCTCGATATCAATTCGGAGAATATATGCTAGTTACTCTCTTAGTGGACAAGAAACATATTTCACTAACACTATGAATGAGCTTTTGCTTTTCTCTCACAATGTAGTTATTTAGGTAGGCAGCGCTTGCCAATTGCATCCTAATGCAAATCTTGTGTGGTTGGTGAATAACTCTTTATTTGCATCCATCATATGGTGCATGCCAACACTATGCCTCTTGGCACTCAACATTTGAGATCACCCAATTATGTTTGTCCCGATGTTGACAGTGGGATATCACAATTATCCGCTCGCACCCTTAACAAAATAGATTAATGCATCTTGATTTGCCAAGCCCACACTTTATCAATCGAGGTAGGAAGAGTGTTATTCGTCTTAAGGCATCCGAATACGTAATATTGCTTAAGGTATTTTAAGATGATTGATTAACTCTTTAATCATGGTTAACAATTAACCAATGTGCACATCTTATAAAATAAAACAACAACAATCAAAATCCAAATGCATCACAGATGTGCTCAAGGAAATCATCAACACTTGATGAACTAGGATAGATCTGAACATTCAGAACCCTTCTAAATCTACATGCACTGGACTTGTGCGATATAGACTCCACTTACACACTAGAAAAGTGATGAGTCCAAGTTATATATATATATTTGGACTCATCTGGGCCAGTTTTCTCGTTAATGCACTACACTTGAGAGCCAAAATTGTTCATATTTGTTTCTTTGTCCATTTCATATTAAGTGCACTTTACGCCCGTTTTCTGAGTGATTTCATATTTTTTGTACTTTTGCCCTGCTTGGTATTTTTTGTGTCTAGAGAATGTGGTGTGCCCATTTTGTGGCTTTTTTGTCTCTACTGCATGTCCAAGGGTCGTGTGCGTGTTCCGGGATTGTTCTGGAAATCCCAAATGGTATAGGAACATTGCGCACGATCAGTGGAACTATTGCGCATGACCACTGGTCGTGCGCCACTGATCATGCACACTATATTCTCCATTTTCCAAGTTCTGTCTGGGGCAACCGCATGACCACTGGACATAGTGCGCAAGACCACTGGTCGTGCGCCACTGCTCGTGAGCATTATGCCATTTTTTTCTGAAGTTCTGCCATTGATACACGTACGATCATGGGATCCAGCACGCACGACCACTGGTCGTGCGCCACTGCTCGTGCGCGTATATACTAATTTTTCAATCCAGCTACAGGTTTCTCTAGAGCAGAGCGCACAATCATCAACCGTAAGTGCCACGTCCACTGGTCGTGCACGATTGATGTCACAACCCGCATTTTCTACAAATTTAAGAAGTATCAGAGTACGAGAAAACACGCATCGTGATGCCACGTCGAACAGGGGATAACTGTCGACGCTCAGGAGAACACCATCTAACTAGACTATGAAAATTCATAAGTTTAATGATTAAAAAATCAGTTATATTTTAAAGGTCGTATCCCTCGGCTCAGTGGATCACCTAGTCCACAGTTTAAAACTATACTTATACGCGGCGGAAAATACTTTATTTATATTTGACATCCTATGGCAGTGGTTTGGGTTGTGTGCTGTTATAGCATGGAAGCGTTATAGCATATGGCTCGAGACAGCTGAAAGTGCATGAAAGGAATTATCTGGTAAACGACTTGGAGTTAGTGGCCGTAATTTTTGCCTTGAAGCTGTGGAGATATTATTTGTATGGTGTGAAGATTGATATCTACACTGATCACAAGAGCCTGAAATATTTGCTGGATCGGAAAGATTTGAACATGCGGCAGCATAGGTGGATGGAGTTCCTGGGGGACTATACATTCAAGACACTACATGCCTGGAAAAAGCAATGCGGTTGCGGACGTGTTGAGTCGTCGGGCCCCAGCTCAAGCCAATTGGCTATCGCTCCATGACGAGTGATTGGTTCGAGAGTTAGAGGCGTTCGAGATCTCTTGCGTAGATAAGCAATCAAGTGCTGAAGCAGTATTGAATTGGACTGAAGTCCAATATGACCTGGCTGATCGGATTCGGCCGGCTTTGGATATGGATGTCCACATGAATCAACTCATGATAGAGGCTCTGGACGGGTCAAATTCTCAATCCGTTGTGGAGGACGGATTACTTTGGAAAGACGATTGTCTGTGCGTCCCAAGCGTGGATAATTTGCGGGTGGAATTGTTGTACGAGGCGCATCATACCAAGTACTCAATTCACCCGGGGAGCACGAAGATGTACTGCGATGTTAAGAAATTGTTCTTGTGGCCAGGACTGAAAACAGATGTGGCGCTCTACGTGGCGAAGTGTCAAACTTGCGCCTTGGTGAAAGCGGAGTACCAAAAGCTGGGAGGATTCTTGAAATCCTTGCATATTCCGGAGTGGAAGTTCGACGACATTACTATGGACTTTGTGCATGGGTTGCCAAGGTCGCAAAAGGGCGACGCCATTTGGGTGGTCATAGATCGTCTAACGAAGGTGTCGCATTTCATTCCGCATAGGAAGGATGATCCGATTGAGAAATTGGCAAAGCTATATGTGGATAATATTGTATGGCTTCATGGTGTGCCCCGAATAATCGTGATTGACCGAGATGGGCGATTCACGTCCAATGATTGGAGGCTGGTGCAGCAGATGTTGGGAACAAAGCTAAGTTTTAGCACAGCCTTTCATCCGCAGACGGATGGTCAGACCGAGAGGGTTAATAGGACAATTGAAGACATGCTTCGCATGTGTGTCCTAGACTTTGGAATGCAATGGGAAGACCACCTATACTTGGTGGAGTTTGCGTACAACAATAGCTACCAGGCAAGCATACAAATGGTGCCCTTCGAGGCCCTTTATGGTAGAAGATATCGTACGTCATTGTCTTGGTTGGAAACGGGCGAGTCAAAGTTGTACAAGAGACTAGAGGTGGAGGATGCTACTTCTTTAGTGAGAACCATTCGGGAGAGGTTGTTAATCGCTCAGGACAGCTAGGCTAAGTACTATAATGCCAAGCACAGGAACATGGAGTTCGCTGTTGGCGATTGGGTGTTCTTAAAGATCAAGCCGTTCAAGGGTGTCTCGCGGGTGCGGCGCTTGAAGAAGCTAAGCCCGAGGTACCTTGGACCGTTTGAGGTTCTGGAGCGGATTGGTGAAGCAGCGTACCAGTTGAAGCTGTCAGTGGAGCTTAGTGGTCTACATGATGTATTCCAAATATCGGTGCTACGAAAGGCGGTGCAAGAGCCTGCGCAAGTGATCGCGGTCGATCAAGTGCTAGTCGATAGTGGGTTGACGACGAATGTCAAGTCCGTACATATTGAGGACTCGAAAGTCAAGCGGCTACGCAATAAAGAGATCAGGATGGTCAAGGTTCGTTGGGACAATTGCCGTCGGGAGGAGCTCTCTTGGGAGCGAGCGCAGACTATGCTTGAGGAGTACCAGGAGTTGTTTTGCTCAGGTACCATTTAAGTTTTATGCTTATCTTTCCTTTATGTAATTTTGTGGATGTAATTCTTTTAAGAGGGGGAGAGTTATAACGCCCCGAAACTCAAAAGAGCGACGGGAGGCGTTTTGAGCCAAGTTTGGAATTTGGCAGGGGTCACACGGCCTGGGACACGGGCGTGTCAGAGGCCGTGTCCTTGGTGAGTTGTTGTGTATTCGACACAGGGCCTGCTGTGTCGACACAGGGCCTGATGTGTCGACACAGGGCCTGCTGTGTCGACACAGGGCCTGCTGTGTCGACACAGGGCCTGCTGTGTCGACACAGGTCTTGCTGTATCGACACGGGGTCTGCTGTGTCGACACGGGTCCTACTATGTCGACACGGTTCCTGCTGTGTCGACACGGGGCCTGCTGTGTCGACACAGGGTGCCCTGTGTCGACACAGGGTGCCCTGTGTCGACCCAGGGTGCCCTGTGTCGACCCAGGGTGCCCTGTGTCGACACAGGGTGCCCTGTGTCGACACAGGGTATACTGTGTCGACACAGAGTGTCGACACAGAGTGTCGACACATGGTGTGCTGTGTCGACACAGAGTGTCGACACAGAGTGTCGACATAGGGGTCTTAACAGGTCTCGACTAAATGTCCCGAAACAGTTTGAGTTTATCACGGACGTATCCTGCTCCGATTTGTGAACCGCGCGGTGTTCGGCCCAGTTTTTCCATGTCAGACCTGGATCGTAGCCGTACATTTCTTTATGATTGGGATCCAATGGCTGGAGGTAATTCCTATTGGGATATACCCGAGTGTAGGTTTTCAAAACCCTCATCTTCTGTTCGATGGTTCTCTGTCTAAGTTCTAGAGTGAGGGAAGAGCAACGAGGAATAAGAAGTCTAGATCCGGTCACCGACGGAACTTCAGAGCTCCAAATCGCAAACTGACTTCAGATCTACGGAGGCAAGGAGAGGGTGGTGCTTTTCATCCGCAGACTTTTCCATGGCGCCAAGGAAGAACGCTAGGGTAAAGATTCTTTACTTGAGCATGTGAAGCTCTTCTATTCCATTGCATAAGAAGCCCGCTCTCACGAGTTTGCGGTGAGTTGAGGCGTTCCTTCGGGTAGATATGAATAGTCCCCATTGTGTACATGTAGAGTCCGTAATCGAGAATAGATATAAGCATGATGTGTGAAGCCTACCCGGACAAGTTGGTCTGGATTGGTAATGTTCCATTGTATAAATGACCGGAGAAGACTCCGTGTGAATGTTTGTTTTTCGGGTTTTCTACATGGTAGATTGAAACAGGGAGTCTTGGGGATTAACTCTAAGGTGCACCCGGAAAACTGGGCAGATGCATGGTTCTGCCAACATGGTGGCCTGGGATCCAACCTGAACATAACTGGGTTATGTGATATGTATGGGAGATACGGGACTCGGGGAAGCTTGACCCGCGCAGACGACTTAATTGACGTTGCGGTGTGAGTTATGAGTCAGGTGGAACCGTACCCGATCTATGTCGTTCGGTAAAGAGACCTAAAGTTACTTGGCACTTACCGTTGGCATAGATGGAGGATCTTAGGCAGTTGCCAGAAAGACCAGATGCCCACATGATATTGTCGTCCTGGGGGAGGTGGTGAGTCAGCGGACTTTGACCGTGATCACCGAGAATGTTCCCTGAGAGCACGGGGCGTGTGGCCATGCGTGTCTGTGCCTGTGATGTAGTGTTTTGACATTATTGCTTGGTTATGCTAATAAAGTGCAGGGAAGGAGCATCGCCGCCCCAAGTTCGGGGGCGGGATTGTTATAATTTGGTCAGCATAGCTGACAGTTGCTTTTGTTTGCCACCGTGAAGTGGATTGTTACTTGCACGTGCTGCGGAACCGAGCGGTAAATAGCGAGCTAAAGCCCAGGTTGCTGAGCCGGCCCTCGAAGGCCTAATTTTGTGTGTTTTCTTTTATTCATGTATGGCCGGCCTGTGTGTCGAGGTTTGGAAAACATGTAATTTGAGGAAAACAATTGTAAGGCCATAAGGCCAGTACTTGTGTATTTGTACTTCATTCCTGTTGGCTTTATAGTGGACATTCATGCTAGTGTTGGGTTATTTATTAATGCAATAATTTTCTTCCGCTAGAATGCTTTGTGTAGGACATTGTTATTAGTTGGATGGTTTCCATTGAGTAACCACCCGGTCTGTCTGTGGTATATGGCGTCGGGCCCCGGCCGGACCTACTGCTATATATTATGTGACGGATAGGGGTGTTACATCTTCCCTTTGAGTAATTCATAGGGGGGGTCTTACCCTTAAGTTTGTGTATCAAACTTCTATTCAACACACAGTTTGTTGTGCTCACAGCCTCTACCCAAAAGGATCGGGGCATGTATGCATCTGCAAGCAATGTTCCTGCAGATTCAATGAGGGTTCTAATTTTCCTTTCTGCTGCCCCATTTTATTGAGGAGTTCTAGGAGCAGAGAAACAATGCCTGATACCTTCCTCCTTACAGAATCTTTGCATGGGAAGAGATTCAAACTCAGTACCATGATCACTTCTGATCAATGCAGCTGGAGTAGAATACTCAATCCTTATGCCCTTAAGAAAGTCTATAAGGACTTTGAAGTTATCTGACTTGTGTCTCAAGAAGAACACCCAAGAGAATCTAGAGAAGTCATCTACAATAACTAGAGTGTAAGACTTCCCTCCTAAGCTTTGTACAGTAATGGATCCAAAGAGATCCATATGTAGTAAGTACAGAATCTTAGGTGAATCACTCTTATTAATTGACATAAAGCTATTTTTAGTTTGCTTGCCTTCGTGACAAGCCTTACATAGGGTTTCCTTCTTGTAGGGGCCAAAAGGCAATCCTGTGACAAGGTTGTCCCTAGATAGCTTGGATATGTTCTTAAGCTTAACATGACCTAGTCTCTTATGCCAAATAATATTATTATTACTAACTTGATTGAATAAGCATAGTTCTGAATTAGCAGAGTTAAAGTTTACTAGGTATATGTTCCCTTGTCTACACCCTCTTAAAATAGTTTGGTTATTTGAAGAAATAATATATTTTGAATTAGTACAGCAACCCTGATAACTTGCATCACATAACTGACTTATGGATATTAGGTTATGTTGGAGACCATTTACATATGCCACTTTTCTGAATGTGACAGCTCCACTATTGAAGTCTTCATAGCCTTCAGTTTGTCCAAAGCTGGAATCTCAAAAGATCACTTTTGGACCCAGCTTTGCCTTGAAATTGATCAGGATGTCCTTGTATCCAGTCATGTGCTTTGAGCACCCACTATCCAGATACCACTTATTTTGAGTAATAGGATAGTTCTTCACTTACAAGGAAATAAGTTAGATGTCCTTGACCCACGTCACCTTGGGTCCTTGTTTCTTTTCATAAGAAAAACTTGAAATATAAGAACATTCAGGTTGACTTTTATATCCTAAGGGGTGAATTCTTCTGGGAGGAATTATCCATTGGGTGAATGGGTTAATATTCTCCCTAGGTTGGTTAAGATCTTTATAATTAAAGTTTCTGTTAGAGTTAGAGTATCTGTAATAATGACCTAGGATCGACGAACTCTGGTATGTTCGTCGACCTGCGTTCGACGAATTGGGATGAGTTCGTCGAACTCCATTTAGAGAATGAAAGAAGTCATTTTCTGAGCCCCAAAATCGTCGATCTCTGGTTGATGAACCATACTGGTTTGTCGATCGTAGTTCAACGAATTATTATAATATAGATCTGCGTTCGGAGTTCGACGAACTGTACATGTTTCGTCGATCGGAGTTCGACGAAAACTGTTGAATATTGTTCTGATTATTATTTTTCTTATTCTTTCTTCTTTTCTTATTCTTGTGTGTAATTTCAGTTTGATTAAGATTGTAATCTTCTACTTTCTCCTTACCTTTTTCAGAAACAAATTTTATTGGGGTGGTTAATATGTTTTTCTGAATGAGTGGGGGTATGCTTGATGAAGTACCTAAGCCCAGCTTGTCATTAAGGCTGGCATTCACTGTGCTAGTGATGTCCATCAACTTGATGCTTCTCCCATTCAAGGATTCTTCAAGGTTCCTTGCCTCACACAGTTCAGATTTTAAAGATATAATTTGTTCACTTGCTAGGGTTAGCTCATCTTTTAATTTAGTATTTTCAGAAATTAAATTTTCTTGATTAGTTAGACTTTCCCTAAGCATTTTGATTTCTTTTTCAGAGTTAATTAAATCAATACACATGGTTTTAAATTCAATTTTAAAACTATCAGAATTATAATCAAATGATAATAGTACCTGATCAGCTTCTAATTCTGAAGCTTCTTCGTTATCAGATTCTTCTTCATCATCTGATGGGCTACTAGAGGCATTGATGGCCATGAGGCAGACTTCCTTGGCCTTTGCCTCTTCTTCCTCTTCATTGGAACTGGAAGATGTGGATACATCTTTTGTATCACTCCAAGTATCAGCAACAAAGCCCTTCTCCTTCCTTTTTTGTTTGTTGGAGGAAGGCCTGTTGTATAGTTGTGTTCTGGAGTCCTTCTCTCTTCTTCTTTCTTTCTTCTGATTCTCTGGACACTCTAAGATGATGTGTCCAGGTTTCCTGCTCCCAAAACATACTACTTCTTTAGTTGGAGTTTTATCATACTGATGAGTCCACATTTTACACTGATTTTTGTACTCATCTGGGCTAGTTTTATCGTCTTAGCACTACACTTGAGAGCCGTTATTGCTTATTTGTGCTTATGTACCTTTTTCACGATTAAGTGCACTGTATGCCCGCTTATGTGTGCTTTCTATGTTTCCATTTTGTTGTTATTCTTTAGCCCTATCTCGGGTATGTGGTGTGCACGTTCTGGTGGCCTTTCTGCCCCTTCTGCTGATACAGGGGTCGTGTGCGTCTTCCTGGATGATTGTGAAACAGGAATACTGCGCACGATCAGGGGATCTAATGCGCACGACCACTGGTCGTGCGCCCCCGATCGTGCGCACTACTCCACGTTTTCTATTGAATCAGCCTGGGGTAAGCGCACGACCATTGGACTTACTGCGCATGACCACTGGTCGTGCGCCACTGTTCGTGCCCATTACACCCCCTTTTTATAACCCTGTCTCGGTAATCGCACGAGCACTGGCCATAGTGCGCACGACCACTGGTCATGCGCCACTGCTCGTGCTCGTTTATACTGATGCTTCTTGTCCAGGTTGCAGGTTTATTTGGAAAAGCCGCACGATCATCGACCTACAGTGCACACGACCACTGGTCGTGCGCCACTAATCGTGCGGACTGCTTCTGCTGCCTCCGTATAAAAGGCCCTGCTCCGTGTTTTAGGTCAACGCCTGTCATTTGCTGCGATCGGAGAGTGCGCGGGAATCGCCTTTTCACCTCTCCAGCTGCTCCATCACTTCCACCTTCGTCGGGAAGCCATTTCCACTTACTCCGAAGCTTTTAACACTCCGGCGAATCCCTCGTCCATTGGTGACTTCAACTCCAAGCTTTCCTGTAGAGTTGGTGAAGTAGATAACCTAGAGAACGGACTTAAAGGCCTTCGAGGTGACAGATCGTTGGTACCGGAAGCCTCCTTGGACTGAGCCCGGAAGCGGATTGACAACTCGCTACTCCGACCACGACCCGCAGTGGATCTTCATTCTCTTTTGGTTTACTCCTCTTTCCCTTCCTCTGTGTTATGAATGTTTTGAGCAGTGTAATGAACATTTCCATCCCTGAACATCAAGTTTACTTTCTAGTTAATGGAATGTTAGTTTCTTCTTATGCTTGTGAGTTCTGTCTGTGAATGCGCCTCACTCACCCCACATCCACTTCATTCCTGTGCCTTGTCCGATTGCAATCCACACAAGAACGCTGCAATCCATTAGTTTCCCTTCCACTCGCCCAACTAAAGTTCGGCATAGCGGCCGACAAATCCATTTCACCTTGCGAAGCGGTGTCGTCGACCCGCATAGCTTTTACTAGTTCAGTAGATCAAACATCCACAATCTCCCGAGTCCGTTATTTCCTTTTTGTTCTATTTTTAACTCTCATAAAAAAAATTCTCGGTACTGTTGCCGTTCTACGCTAATTGCATTTCTCAAGAGACCGACACTTGGGGATTTACTCCCAAAACTTTATTACTTGCGCGACCGGTGCGCTTGCCGTATTACACGCATCAAGTTTTTGGCGCCGTTGCCGGGGAATGCAACTGTAGAGCGACTTCGGATGACTTCCAATATTGTTATCAGAGTTAGTATTGTTTTGTTTTGACTGCTGTTTCTTCTAGTGTGTAGTGTTTGCCGCAGTGAATGCAAGGCCGAGCTACAAGAGATTTTGTCACCTACGACCCAGAGATCGAACGTACTCTCTTAGCACGAAGACGCGCCGCAGCCATAAATTTTGCCCCAATGGGAGACCAGCTGAATATTGATGCAGGCAACCGAGTTGGAGGGCTACCTCATGACGACGAAAATGAAGTGAATCCTTCCCAGGTCCGCACCATGAGGGATTATACTACACCCACTGTTGGGAGTATATACCCCGGTTTCGGACCTGCTATTAACAATCCTCAGTTCGAGATTAAACCAACTATTCTGAATATTATTCGGAACAATGCTCAGTTCTCCGGAATGGCCACTGAAGACGCCCATCTTCACCTTACAAAATTCTCCGAGATCTGCGCCACGTTCCGCTACGCTGGAATCACAGATGAAACAGTCAAGCTCTGTCTCTTCCCTTTTTCATTAAGAGACAAAGCCAAGACATGGCTTCACTCCCTTCCACCTGGAACAGCCCCGACCTGGGAGGCTTTGACTACAAAATTTCTAGCTAAGTTCCATCCGGTGGATCAGATCGTGAGCTTGAGGCGCGCAATAGCCAACTTCCGGCAAGCCGATCAAGAAAGTTTAGCCGAAGTTTGGGAGCATTTTAATGAGCTGCTGAGGAAGTGCCCTAATCATGGATTCCAAACGTGGAATCTCGTCGAACGTTTCTACTTTGCTATTGATCCCCACCACCGAGCCATGATCGATGCTGCCTCCGGAGGAACCATCATGAATCTTGCTCCAGAAGATGCTCTGAAAGTCTTACAAGACACCGCAACTCACAGTGCGTACTGGACCGCGGGAAGAAACATCCCACGAAGCACCAGTGGAGTGTTTTCCTTGGATATCCCCAAGCCTGCTCCTGCCGCCCCAGTGATGTCAATCTCATGTCAAGGGTGCGGAAGCACTGATCATCACAGCTTCGAATGCTCAGGAGTTGAGGTACAAGACGAATTTTTGTTTTTGAATGAATCTGTTAATTCTGTTGCCAATCAAAACAGGGGAGTGCCATACGGGAATACTTACAACCCGGGGGTAAGAAATCACCCCAACCTTTCTTGGAATCCTAACACATCTGGACAAAGATGGCAACTGGGGCAGCATCAAAACGATGCGTATGCTTCCGGTAGCCAACCGCGGCCGCCTCAATCGAATTATTCCCAAGGGCCCTCCATCGTTAAGAAAAATTCTTTGGAAGAAATGTTCGAGAAGTTTGTTGAGATTTCCCAGAACAACATGACAAATCAGGCCGCCTCGATGCGCAAACTGGAGGAACAATTGGGCCAATTGGCTCAAGTGGTTTCCGAGCGCACCCAAGGCACCTTACCGAGCAACACTGAAAAGAACCCCCATGAACAAGGAAAGCGCCATGGGGAGGACACTTCGGGAAACCGCAACGAACTTGTCATTAATTGTAAAATCAATAACATCGACACTCCAGCATTATGCGATTCCGGGGCGTCCAGCAACATACTCACTTTGCAAGATGCTGCAAAGATGCAGTTACAAGTTGACATTGAAAATCGGAAATCACTTATCTTAGCTAATGACAATCTGGTTGACACAGAGGGCGGTGTGCGGGATGTTGAAATCGAGGTTAACGGCACCAGTATCACCACTGACTTTCAGGTTTTGGGACCACAGGACAATAACTCTATTCCTATATTAGGGGTCCCATTCCTAACAGCCAGTGGCGCATCCCTCGACTTTTCCAAAGGCCGTGTCACTTGGCCAAACGAAGAGTCCACCCTCGATAAAACATCCATACATTTTTCTTCCATCCCAAATAACATTTCTCTGAGTTGTGTATTTTGTTATTTTTATAGTTTGTACTCCTTTTTGTGATTGTCTGGAATGTCTGCACAGATTAGTGGTTGGTTTTTCCCTTTCGGTACAGGGGTCGTGTGCGTGTTCCGGGGTGGTTGTGAAATAGGAATACTGCGCACGATCAGCGGATCTAATGCACACGACCACCGGTCGTGCGCCCCTGATCGTGCGCACTACTATACGTTTTCTAGAATCAGCCTGGGGTAACCGCGCGACCACTGGACATATTGCGCACGACTACCGGTCGTGTGCCACTGATCGTGTGCATTGATTCCTCATTTCTGGAGTCCTGTCTGGGTAATCGCACGATCATTGGACTTAGTGCGCACGACCACTGGTCGTGCGCCACTCCTCGTGCACAGTATCCCAGTTCTTCTTCCTGATATTCCCTGCCAATGAGCACGAGCACCAGACATAGTGCGCACGACCACTGGTCGTGCACCTATGATCGTGCGCATTGTTCATTTCTTCTTTTGTATAAATAGTGCAGGTCGCACCATAATCCAAAAAGGATCCGCAGATCGCCCATTTCCTCCGCCGTTTTCCGCCTTCTCCGCCGTTCCCCTTCATCTTCCACCCTAGGGAGGTGCTCCGGGCAAGATTTCACTGCCAAATCCAAGCCGGAGCTTCCTCTCGGCCTCCTCCTTCATCAGGGAGCTTCAAGTAGAGTTTTGACACCATAGCCATCAAGCAAAGGAAAGCTAGCAAACTTCATCCGCTATCGTGAGATGAAGAAGATGGGCCATTGGAAGGTGGTGACAGCCCTTCTCTACCCCGGAAGCAGTTGAGGACCGAGCTTGGATGCGGAATGACAACCCGATGATTCCAACCGTGAATCCTCAGCAAGACTTCGGATTCGGTCGATCTCTTGACTTGTACTTGCTTTCTTGTTGAATATTGGTGTTTAACTTTATTTATATTGATGAAGTATGCTTAGTGTGTAAACGTTTTTATACAATTATGTCTATGTGATTGTATGTTTTCGTTATTTACTTGAGTTGTGTCATATTCCATCCACCACCATCCACCCTTGCCGCACTAGCAATTGCTAGTGGCGTGCGTAGCGAAGAGGTTCTTTCGATCCTCATTCCGCCGTTCTAACGACCTCATCCGCTAGCCTTCTCGTCCATCCGCCTAGTGATTCGGTGCATAGCGGCCCGACTAGTCTTCCATCCCGCCTGATGAAGCATCGCATAGCGGCGTTGCATAGGAGTACTTGTTAGTATTTTATTTTCTATTTCCGCAACATCAAAACCTCCCCTTAGTTAGCTCCGACCTGAGGACTTCAATCTCAAGTCCTTCTCGAAATTAACTCCACCTTACTGTGTTCCTTGTGAGATCAATACTTGGGAAAACCCCCATTTTATATTACTTGTGCGACCGGTTCACTGCCGTGATCTTACGCATCAAGTTTTTGGCGCCGTTGCCGGGGAACACAGTCGTGTGAGTTTTTGGAGAGGGAGATAATAAACTGAAGCCCTTTTCCATTTGTGCATATCATTTTTTTTATTTGCTTTTGTTATTAGAATTTTTATTTTGCTTATTTCTTTGATTTTTTTATTTAGATAGCAGATCCGTGCTATTTTCATTTTAGCTGTTTAGCACTTTTTCAGCAATTATTTTTATTCGTGATGGATCCTGATGCTGAGTGCCGTATCCTTGACACTTTGCGCCAATCCATTGATGTCATTGCTGCTATGAATGCTGAGCATTGCATTCGGTGTTTGTTATGTCAAGGTGTGGGCCACATGTTGAAGGATTGCCCTCGTTTGTGCAAGCCTTCTCCCTCTGAGGGCGTGTTCCCAACAACCTCCCGTTCGCGGAAGACTATTGTGGACAGGCCTACCAGGGTGTTGTCTGGCCCATACCCTGACATAACACACTTTGCTCATTCTTTACCCGTTGAGATTACTGAAGAATCTCTGGCCGCATACAACTCTTTCATGGGTCTCTCGATCCCTTTTTACGAGCTTTCCTTGAGTGCTGATGATCACTCTGGTGTTAGCCAACAAAAAGAGGAGCAGGAACTCATGGACACTCCTGTATGGGACGATGAGATTGTTCCGGTCGTCAACGGGGTGGCGTCTACGAATGATTTTGCGATGGGGCCTGCTCATTTAGTGCTTGATTTTGAGAGCAGCCTTGCCCCTCCGCAATTTTTGCCGGATTGTGCTATTCCTCTTTCTTGTGAGTCGGTTGATGATGTTGTATTTGTTGATGATTTGGTGCTCGAGGTTACGCCGAAGTGGGATGATGATTCCTCTATCTCCGACGGAGAAAGTGGATCTTCGGAACATTTTTACGCACCCCGATGGGATGAGGAATACTCTCTTTCTGATGTGGAGGTTTGCACCTCCTTATTGGATGAGGCCGTTCTACTTACCACCGCGGATCTCGAGTTCTAGGATTCCCCTCGGTATGACTCGTATGATATCGACAGTGATCTCTGCTTGGATCCTGCTGAGAGTGACACTGGGATCACTCTCCCTATTTCTGATTATTTTAGTTCTTCTTCTCTTTTATTACTTGATCCCCCTTCTTTATCTGAGCCTGTGCAGGATGAGTCTCCACAGGTACGTTGGGATGACGATGAGCTTTGTGCTCATGCCATTGCCATCGCCCCCTGCGGGCCTGTGATAGACGATACCTTGCAAGGCAAGGATTTGTTTTGTGGTGAGATGAGTGAGGACCAGGCCTCCTCCTCATCCTACTTCCTATTTCCTCTACCTGTGTTGGGCATGTATTATTATTTAGGTAGAGGGGTAACTGCTCTATCACCGTATAGGTACCCGTTACCGAAACGGATATTGGAACAGTTACCTGTGCACTTTTTATTTCATAGGCCCATTAGCTAGAACTGTTTAGAATGTAACAAGTCGTGCTGGGATGACAATAACCCCAATACTTATCTTTTATTTCCTGCATTTTAATTTTCCTGTCTATTTTATTTTAGCATTTCTTTTTGTATATTTTTGTTTTGTTTTTGCGGAGCTCACCCCTGCAAGTATTCCTGGCAAATTACATTGGCAGGGTTCTGATTCTTCGTATGGCGGACCTGCTTCGGTTTTTCATGCGTCTTCTGGTATGCTCACTAGCTGAGCATTGGGTAACCTCTTCCCTTAGCTCTGTATGATTTTAATTTCTCTATCTTATGATTTGTTGCTTAGTTTAAGTCTGGGGGAGAGATCTGTTACCTATTGCACGTACACATCTCATGTGCATACTAGAAGCTTTTATAGTTTTATTTTGATAAGTTCATTGCATCCCACAACACTGCACCCACATGAGAGCGTGCTTAGCTATTTGTGTGCCGCGAGTTAAACTCATTTCTTCGTTAGATTTGGGAAAATTATGGTGCTGGCATAGGATTGTGAGACGAAGTAAAATGTTGGCCTTGTTGTGATCCTAGTCAACTGCTCTCGTCTCGTGTAGAAATTCAAGTAGATTAAATTTTTCTGTATGCTTTTAGTTTTATATTTTTCTAATTGCGTAAATACTTTTTATTCTACTCAAAAGTTGGTGAATCCGGTGTGAATCCGACGGTAGCTTAGGGATATGTGTAGATGGACGTTAGTTTTATATTGCTCGAGTTGGGCGGATGGATAGTCTTTCTCGTTGGCTAAGAACTTGCCCCAAGCTATTCTTGAAGCATGGGTATAGGTTAGTCATGCATGAGTGTGATGTAGGCCATCATTTTGGCCCGGTTGAGCTTTGTACCGTTCCTAACGTCTTGTCCTCGCTAGCCCCGTTGTGTCTACCCCTCCTTTTGATTCAGCTCCACCATGCTTTCGCCAAAGCCTTATAGCCAATCCTAGTCACAGACCCAAGTTGAGCTTTAGTGTTTACATTTTTATGTTGGGGTGTGATGTGGTGATTTTACTTGTGAAAATGTGGAAGTGCTCCCAAGTTTATATCTGCTGAATTGTGAAAATAAAATGAAGAAAAAGAAAAAGAAAAATATTTGTAAAGAAAAAGAAAAAGAAAAAAAAAGTGAAAAGGAAAAGTAAAATTGAAAATCATATTTGAGATGTGCTTATTTTTGGAGTAGGCGGTGCACACACCCATATGTTAAAAGTTTAGTTTGGGGGTGTGGTGTACCCGCATATATTTTGGTTAGCTGATGGATTCCCGTCATACTAGCTCCTTTGGGTTAGGTGCATAGCATTCTTGTTTATCCTTGTTTACCTCACCGAAACCCAAGCCCCATCTCTTCACCTAAAGTCCTACTGATTCGTGTGTGAACCAAACCAGTGCCGTGGAGAGAATGCGAAAGGGCAAGCATATGGTCACCGACATTGGTGGATTCCTTTGGAGGTTATCCGGAGCCCCGATCTTTGGCAATGCTCTCCTAGTGATTAGTCTACTTTCTCCCTACGCATGACCGGATGATTCACCGTGATTCCATTTTTGAGTAATAATAAAATTTTGATACGCATTGTGAAAAGTATAAACTATTTTGTATACTTAGAAATTTCTTCTATTATATTTTTACGTGCGCGAGCATGCGACTTCGCATTGTACTTCGTATCGTAATTTCTTTGTTAACTAGTATTTTCCCTATCTGCTTAGATTTTGTTTGCTCGGGACGCGCAAACAGTTAAGTCTGGGGGTGTGATGAGTCCACTTTTTATACCTATTTTCGGACTCATCTGAGCTAGTTTTCACTCGGTTGCACTTCACTTTTAGTTCATTATCATATATATTTCATCCTGTCTTTATTTCCATAGGAAGTGCACATTTATGCCTGTGGTTGTGTATTTTGTTGTTTTTATAGTTTGTACTCCTTTTTGTGATTGTCTGGAATGTCTGCACAGATTAGTGGTTGGTTTTTTCCTTTCGGTACAGGGGTCGTGTGCGTGTTCCGGGGTGGTTGTGAAACAGGAATACTGCGCACGATCAGGTGATCTAATGCACACGACCACCGGTCGTGCGCCCCTGATCGTGCGCACTACTCTACGTTTTCTAGAATCAGCCTGGGGTAAGCGCACGACCACTAGACATATTGCGCACGACCACCGGTCGTGCGCCACTGATCGTGTGCATTGATTCCTCATTTCTGGAGTCCTGTTTGGGTAATCGCACGATCATTGGACTTAGTGCGCACGACCACTGGTCGTGCGCCACTCCTCGTGCGCAGTATCCCAGTTCTTCTTCCTGATATTCCCTGCCAATGCGCACGAGCACCAGACATAGTGCGCACGACCACTGGTCGTGCGCCTGTGATCGTGCGCATTGTTCATTTCTGCTTTTGTATAAATAGGGGAGGTCTCGCCCTAATCCAAAAAGGATCCGCAGATCGCCCATTTCCTCCGCCGTTTTCCGCCTTCTCCGTCGTTCCCCTTCATCTTCCACCCTAGGGAGGTGCTCCGGGCAAGCTTTCACCCCCAAATCCAAGCCGGAGCTTCCTCTAGGCCTACTCCTTCATCAGGGAGCTTCAAGTAGAGTTTTGACACCATAGCCATCAAGCAAAGGAAAGCTAGAAAACTTCGTCCGCTATCGTGAGACGAAGAAGACGGGCCATTGGAAGGTGGTGACAGCCCTTCTCTACCCCGGAAGCAGTTGAGGATCGAGCTTGGACGCGGAATGACAACCCGACGATTCAAACTGTGAATCCTCAACAAGACTTCGGATTCGGTCGATCTCTTGACTTGTACTTGCTTTCTTGTTGAATATTGGTGTTTAACTTTATTTATATTGATGAAGTATGCTTAGTGTGTAAACGTTTTTATACAATTATGTCTATGTGATTGTATGTTTTCGTTATTTACTTGAGTTGCACCATATTCCATCCACCACCATCCACCCTTGCCGCACTAGCAATTGCTAGTGGCGTGCGTAGCGAAGAGGTGCTTTCGACCCTCATTCCGCCATTCTAACCACCTCATCCGCTAGCCTTCTCGTCCATCCGCCTAGTGATTCGGGGCATAGCGGCCCGACTACTCTTCCATCCCGCCTGACGAAGCATCGCATAGCGGCGTTGCATAGGAGTAGTTGTTAGAATTTTATTTTCGGTTTCCGCAACATCAAAACCTCCCCTTAGTTAGCTCCGACCTGAGGAGTTCAATCTCAAGTCCTCCTGGAAATTAACTCCACCTTACCGTGTTCCTTGTGAGATCGATACGTGGGAAAACCCCCATTTTATATTACTTGTACGACCGGTTCACTGCCGTGATCTTACGCATCAGTGTCACAGATGTCAAGCTGGATTCAGGTCCCCCTGCATTGGAAGCACATCTGGAGGAGATGCCAAAGAACGGACTTTCTCCGGAAGTCGATGAGAAGCAAGAACTACTGGTCCACGAAGGGATCAATTGCACCAAAGCCACGACTGTCTTTCTACTGCCAGCCAACTCTGTTGTTGAGCATGGCGAACTAAGTTTTATTCGGGAGAAATCCCTAGACAATAATTTGTATAATTCTGTTAAACGATCTGTGACTTGGGCAGATCCGGTTGCCGTCACGGTGCCGGATAGGCCGCCACCAACCACGATACATGCAAACCCCACAGCCTACCTTCATTGGAAGTCTCCCACGGTGGAGAAACTGAAAGAGGCCAAGCGTTTACGCGAAGAGCGCTACGCTGCCTTCCGGCTCGCTAATGAGTACACTCGCAGTAATAGGACAATGTCTACCCCGAATGCAAAAAGACACTCTGTTGTTCTCTCGCATCCCACCGGAGAGACTTAGCATAAATCTGCGTATAGCTGATTGTGCCATCTTCTTTCTTGCTACTTGTTGAAAGCTGGTTGCTCTATTTTTAATTTTGTTTCCTTTTGCTACTGCCAAGAACTCTCTATTTGAACTGCTAATACAGGTATTTGGTCCACCTTAAGGACGGTAAATAAAAGGGCTTTTGGGAGACAACCCAAGTTGGACCATTCGGTCCTATGCTGTGTTTTGATTTCGGTTTATTTCTTCATATATATATATATGTGTCCAGCTTTTGTTTGGCTTGCATCCTTTAATCGCAGGTGCAGGATTATTAGAGGCGCGGCAACGTGGCCGCACTTGGACATCTCATTGCCCGACTGGTATGCTCAACTTTGAGCATAGGTAACTTCCTACCCTAGCTATTTCTCCTATTTGGAATGTTTATTTTTATTCGTTGTCAACTTTAAGTCTGGGGGGGAAGTCTGCCTGTGGTCACTACACCGCACTTTCTGTTGCATTCCAGTTTCTTATTTACTTATTTCTTGCTTTTTGGTTGCACACACTGAATCACACACACGAGTGCGCTCTTACCCACGTACACAACCTGAGTTAAATTTATTGCTTTTGTGTAAACTTTAAAATAGTGGTACTGGCTTAGGATTTCAGGATTGAGTCGCTCGAAACTCATGCAGTGCTACTAATCGAATACTCATGGTTTGTGTAGAGTTAGGATATAACTAATTTTTCTTTATGCTCGTAGAATTATTCTTTTCTACTCACGTCAATATTGTTTGTACTGCTCAAAATCTGAATCTGGGATAATCAAACGATAGTGTAGGAATGTGTGTAGCCGCCACTAGACTCGTATTTCTCGAGTCGGGGGGAAGGATCATCTTTCTCGGTGGCTAAGAACTTGCCCTAAGCTACTCTCGAAGCATTGGTGCACGGTTAGTTAAGCGTGAGCATGACGTAGGCCTTCTTTTTGGCTAGTTTGAGCCTTGTTTAGCCATTCCTACCTGTTAACCATTGCATGCCAAATTTGTGCCTACCCTTCCTTTGATCCAGCTCCACTCACTTTCACCAAGGCCTGAATCTAAACCCACCTTCGCAATCAAATGCTTGAGTTGATTTGTATTTCCTGTTTTTCCGAGGTTGTGATTAGTGGACATTGTTTTTAGGGGTGCTGATTTTATTCCCGCTTTGATTGCTTCGTTTGGGGATTGCTAGCGCAGAAAAGAAAACAACAGTTTATGAAAATAAAAAGCTGATTCGCGCAATAGAAAAAACGAATAATTATATGAAAGAATTGCTTTGAGATCTTGCTCCCCATCCTTTTTTTTTGAATTTGGTCGGGTTCAGCCGTGTTCACACTCGGATTTCAAGCTAAGTCTGGGGGCGTGTGCCCCATTCTTTTCTAAGTGGCTGTTTTGGTTTGGGTTGTTTTCGCTCGCTTTGGTTGCATAGAGCCTTCATGTTTATCTTTGACCACCAAGCCGTTGCCTAAGCCCCATTTCCTCCTACAAGTCCTACTGATTCACGCTTGAGTCTAACCCGCGCCGTGGAGAGAGTGTGAACGTGCAAGCGTATGGTCCCCGACATTGGTGGATTCCTTTGGAGGTGATCCTGAGTCTCGAACTTTGGCAATGCTCACCTTAGTGGCCTGCCTACTTTCTTCCTGCACATGATCGCACGATTCTCCAGAATTCTAATTTTGAGCAATTACAATATCTATTTACGTCTGTCGAATAGTTTAAACTATGTTGTATAATTAAAAATTTTTTCTATTATATCTTCTATACTCATGATATTTTTGATTTCTCGTCTTACTTCTTTTTGAAATTTCTGAGCCAGTTAGCTATCTTCGAGTCCATAGAGTGATGATTTGCTCGGGACGTGCAAATGGTTAAGTCTGGGGGTGTGATGAGTCCACATTTTACACTGATTTTTGGACTCATCTGGGCTAGTTTTATCGTCTTAGCACTACACTTGAGAGCCGTTATTGCTTATTTGTGCTTATGTACCTTTTTCACGATTAACTGCACTGTATGCCCGCTTCTGTGTGCTTTCTATGTTTCCATTTTGTTGTTATTCTTTAGCCCTATCTCGGGGATGTGGTGTGCACGTTCTGGTGGCCTTTCTGCCCCTTCTACTGATACAGGGGTCGTGTGCGTGTTCCGGGATGATTGTGAAACAGGAATACTGCGCACGATCAGGGGATCTAATGCGCACGACCACTGGTCGTGCGCCCCCGATCGTGCGCACTACTCTACATTTTCTATTGAATCAGCCTGGGGTAAGAGCACGACCACTGGACTTACTGCGCACGACCACTGGTCGTGCGCCACTATTCGTGCGCATTACACCCCCTTTTTCATAACCCTGTCTCGGTAATCGTACGAGCACTGGCCATAGTGCGCACGACCACTGGTCGTGCGCCACTGCTCGTGCGCGTTTATGCTGATGCTTCTTGTCCAGGTTGCAGGTTTATTTTGAAAAGCCGCACGATCATCGACCTACAGTGCGCATGACCACTGGTCGTGCGCCACTGATCGTGTGCACTGCTTCTGCTGCCTCCGTATAAAAGGCCCTGCTCCGCATTTTAGGTCAACGCCTGTCATTTGCTGCGATCGGAGAGTGCGCGGGAATCGCCTTTTCACCTCTCCAGCTGCTCCATCACTTCCACTTTCGTCGGGAAGCCATTTCCACTTACTCCGAAGCTTTTCAACACCCCGGCGAAGCCCTCGGCCATTGGTGACTTCAACTCCAAGCTTTCCTGCAGAGTTGGTGAAGTAGATAACCTAGAGAACGGACTTAAAGGCCTTCGAGGTGGCAGATCATTGGTACCGGAAGCCTCCTTGGACTGAGCTCGGAAGCGGATTGACAACTCGCTACTCCGGCCACGATCCGCGGTGGATCTTCATTCTCTTTTGGTTTACTCCTCTTTCGCTTCCTCTGTGTTATGAATGTTTTGAGCAGTGTAATGAACATTTCCATCCCTGAACATCAAGTTTACTTTCTAGTTAATGGAATGTTAGTTTCTTCTTATGCTTGTGAGTTCTGTCTGTGAATGCGCCTCACTCACCCCACATCCACTTCATTCCTGTGCCTTGTCTGATTGCAATCCACACAAGAACGCTGCAATCCATTAGTTTCCCTTCCACTCGCCCAGCTGAAGTTCGGCATAGTGGCCGACAAACCCATTTCACCTTGCGAAGCGGTGCCGTCGACCCGCATAGCTTTTACTAGTTCAGTAGATCAAACATCCACAATCTCCCGAGTCCGCTATTTCCTTTTTGTTCTATTTTTAACTCTCATAACAATATTCTCGGTACTGTTGTCGTTCTACGCTAATTGAATTCCTCAAGAGACCGACACTTGGGGATTTACTCCCAAAACATTATTACTTGTGCGACCGGTTCACTGTCGTGATCTATAGCATCACATACCTGGGCTTATCATCCTGCCTGAATGCTTTTCTCTTGAAGTCTTGTCTGATCATTTTATAGAATCTCTTGGCAAGGAGACTCATTAGTTTTTCATTAACTGTTGAAGCTTTAGTCTCTTCAGCAGCCTGAAATGCTATGTTTTTCTCGTTTCTTGATGGAGGAGGAGTCCTTTGTTTTGTAGCTTCTCTAGACTTTATCAGCTGCTCATAGTATTTGAGCTTTCCCAATAAAAATTCTGTGGAAATCTCATTTAAACTCCTAGCCTCCTTTATTGGCCAGATCCGGGAATCCCATGAGCTTGGGAAGCACATGAGGATTTTATCATTCACTTCAGTAAGGGTGATATCCTTGTCTAAGGTCTTCAGCTCATTAATTATTAAGCTCAATCTATTGTACATGTCAGCAATAGATTCTGACTCATCCTTCTTGAAGTTATCATATTGGGAAATGAGAGTTGATCTTCTATCTTTCCTCTCATCAGCAGAACCAGCTACTACCTGGTTAAGAGATTCCCAAATAGCCTTGGTTGATGTGCATTCAGCCACCTTCTTGAAGATGTCATCAGACATAGTCTGAGCTAGGATATTCATGGTCTTTGCATCAGCAATCTTGGCCTTCTTCTGAGCATCTGTCCACTCAGGTGGTGGAACAGCATGTGTGCTTGAAGTTGATGTAGATGTAGATGCAGATGTTTGAGGAGGACCTGTCAAAATAGAATTGTAGATGTCCTCATCAATGGAATTCATATAAAGTTTAATTCTTTCCTTCTAGATGACAAACTTATTCAAGTTGCATACTGGAGGTCTGGTGCCTGCATAATCTTTATTTTGTACCATGCTGTGAAAATGTTCCTAAGAGAAATAAAAGGTTAGATCTAACACAGGATCTTTTGGTTCAAGGGTTAGCTTGTACAACCAAAGGAACACAGCTTTGATACTAATTGAAAGTGAGAGTTAGACCCTATATACTCTAGAGGGGGGTGAATAGAGTATCTTTAGACCTTTATGTTGTTTATCAACTTTTCAGAGTAGAGCAAATAATATATACTAATATTTACTGTAAGCAAAGATATAACCTAAGATAAACTAATCTAACACAGCCACAGCAAAAACTAAACTAACACAGGCATAGCAAGAACAAAAAGAAAGAGGGCAACCAAACAACACAAGAACTTTTATAATGGTTCCCCAACCTGGGTACATCCACTCTTCTACCACCCTGGTAGGAATCCACTAGCAGGTTTTGATCAGGTGACTACCACCAATAAGCTTTTGATCAGGTGCTCAAAAACCAACCCAAGTATTTTGATCGGGAGACTTGGAAACAAGTAATAACTTTTGAAGGGAGTTAAAGAACCCTTTGTACAGTGAGGGGGTGAGAGATTTATGGTGTCTTCACTTTCTCAAAATAACTGAGAAGACAAGTGGATCTTGATGTTGTCAAAGCTCCCCCTGAGATATTGAATTGTTTAGGAAGATTGGAGCTTTGCTTCAGGACGCAGGTCTTCTATCTTCAGCCTTAATTTGAATAGATCCAAGAAATTCTTGACTGATATAAGTTTGTTGTCCTTAAAGAATCCTGGAGTGAAGGTTGAAGAAGACTCTTGATCTGGAATGAATATTCTTCTTCTTCTTCAGCAATGTCAAGGTGAAAACCAGATTATTTTCTGCATAGAGAAGGATTAGAATGTTGTTGTTGTTGATCTTCTCTGTTGGGTACATTGGTCAAATGTACCTGATTTGAAGAAGCCTCACCTAACTCAATGATATACATCAGAATGTCTTTGATGTTTGTTTGAGTTACTTGTGCAGGTTAGATATACACTGGACTGAAGCTGAAAATTTCTAAGTCCATGTGTCGACACCCAGAGGCAAAGTGTCGACACTTGAGAAAGCTTGTGTCGACACCCAGACATGCAGTGTCGACACTTGGAGTCATTGTGTCGACACCTGGGAAGAAGTGTCGACACTAGTCAGAAAGTGTCGACACTTGGCGCTGTGTCGACACTCAGTATAGAAGGATGCAGAAAAGTTGTGTCGACACTTAGCAGAAGTGTCGACACCTTGAAGAGCTAAGTCAACACCAGAAAGTGTCGACACTTGGAGTTGTGTCGACACTCAGCATAATTCTGCAGAGACTAAGTACAAGTGTCGACACTCAACACAATGTGTCGACACTCATTCAGCAGAGTCAACACATGAAGAATGTGTCGACACTCAGCACAATGTGTCGACACACACTCAAAGAAGTCAACACTTGAAGTTTGTGTCGACACTCAGCACAATGTGTCGACACACACTCAAAGAAGTCAACACTTAAAGAATGTGTCGACACTCAGCACAATGTGTCGACACATAACCAGAAGACTCAACACTTGAAGAAAGTGTCGACACAAGGAGCTGTGTCGACACTTAGCAAAGAACAGAAATTGTAAAAAATATTCTAAGTATAAGTGTCGACACTAAGGGAATGTGTCGACACTCAGCTGAAGAATCAAGAATGAAGACTTGTGTCGACACCAAGAAGCAGTGTCGACACTTGACAGTTTCTACACATGAAGATGTGTCGACACAAAGGAGATGTGTCGACACTTAGAAGAATAACAGATAAAGAATGAAGTACAAGTACTTGTGTCGACACTCAATTTCAGTGTCGACACATGCAGAAGAAACTGTGTCGAGACATACAAGGAATTGTGTCGACACCTTGTAGACTTGTGTCGACACTTACACAACATGTGTCGACACTTGGTCTATAAGTGTCGACACTTAAGAACAGAAAGTCTCGACACTAACTGACAGTTAGCAGAATTTCAAGAAGTGACTGGTTGACATGACAGCTGCCAATCCAGCCGGTCTACAGCAACTGTCAGAGAAGTCAAAAGTCTGTTATAAACCGGATCAGCCGGTTACCATAAAGGAAGCCTATAAATAGGCACCCACAGTTTAAAGTGAAAAAGTAGTAGTTGTTAAGAAGTTCACAATCATTACATGGTGTGATAATAATTGAAGTAGTTGATCAGACTTAATCAAGAAGTGATACACAGAAGATCAACACAAGAAGATCAGGCAGTCCAACTGCAGATCTAAGTAGTTGGAGAGAGAGAGCTCCAACCAAGGATTCAGTCTTTGGAACTAAGGCTGAAAAGAAGAATTCAGAGTCATCTGGATTTCAAGAAGCAGAGATCAAGGATCAACTGCAGAAGATTCAGACTAATTCAGTTCTACTCAAGAAGCTTTGAAGAAAGCTAAGTCAGTTTGGATCAAGCTGAGTTCTTCCAAGAACTCTTCAAGAAACTCTCAACTCCTCTCATCTTTTCTGGGTTGTAGAGTTAGCATTTATAATTTCTATTATAACTTGTAAGATCCATTGGATCTGAGTGATTGTAAGCCTATTTTATAAAGGCTGAGGGTAGGGCTTGGTGCCTGAGTGTAGGAGTTGAAGAACTCTGAGTGTAGGCCTTTGATTGGCTGAGTGTAGGCCTGGGTGGCTGAGTGTAGGCCTTTTGGCTGAGTGTAAGGCTTTGGGCCTGAGGTAGGAACCTTGTTGGGTTCTGAGCTAGTGGAGAAGTTTGGCCGAATCTAGTACACTGCTAGATAGGCGAAGGGGGAAAGTGGATGTACCCAAAGATTGGGGAACCACTATAAAATTAGTGTGTCTGCTGTGCTGTGCTGTGTTGTGGCTTTACTGTGTGATTTCTGTAATTGCTGTTAACTGTAATAATCTGTGAAGAACTGTTGTGCTGCCAAACAAAAGTTAAAAAGGTTTAGGTCACCTATTCACCCCCCCCCCCTCTAGGTGTTTAGGTACCATATCTTTCAAGTGGTATCAGAGGGAGGTTCCTCAAAATCAGGACTAACTGTCTGAGGAGATCCTGTTTGGCAGATTCAGTATAAGTCAGGAAACAGGAAACAGTTTCAAGAAAATCAAGAACATGGGTTCTTCAGAGAATCATAAGGAGTTGGGTTCAATGAAACTACCTATATGCAGAAAAGAGATTTTTGGGATCTGGAAAGAGAGGGTTAGGCTTTTTATGGAAGCCTCTGACCCTAGGATATACATCACAGTCAAAGAAGGGCCATATGTGCCCATGAAGATTTCAGTATTGGATGCAAATCAGAGGACTCCAAAGGATTTCTCTGAAATGACCAAGGATGAGATTGTCCTAGCAACCATGGACAAAAGAGCACAGAATATAATAGTTAGTGCAATTGATGATGCCACCTTCCAGAACCTTATTCACTGTAAAACTGCAAAAGAAATGTGGGACACCCTCATTGTCTATATGGAAGGTTCTGAAGAAGTAAGGCAAGATAGGAAGTCCTTGCTTAATCAAGAATATGAGAGCTTTAGGCAAGGAAGAGGAGATAGCATCACTGAATGCTACAAGAAATTTTATAGAATTGTAAATGAACTCATGTCATATGGAAGAGAGTTCACAAACTATGAGTTGAATGACAAATTCTTAAGGTCCCTAACCAAAGACTGGGACACCAAGATTTGTGCCATCAGAGAAATGGCAAAGTTGGGAGAAATTCCTCCTCCCACACTTTTTGGCAAGTTGTTATCTTATGAGATGCAATTGTCAGTAAGAAAAGAAGAAGAAAAGTCAACAAGGACTGAATACAGGGAAAAGACTGTTGCCTTTAAGTCAGATGTACCCAGAAAGAGCAGGACCAAGTCATCAACTCCTCCTCCAGAGGTAGTTGAATCAGAATCTGAAGAGTCTGAAAGTACAAAATCTACAAGCAGTGAAAGTGATGAAGACTTTGCTGCATTCACCAGACATTTTCAGAAGTTCCTTAAGAAGAAACAGTGGAGGTCTAGACCTTCATCTTCCAAAGGGAAAGAGGTTCAGTATCAGGAAAAGAAGCCTTCAAAGAAGGACAAGAAAAGGACCAAGACAAGTAAGGCAACTGGATCCAAGATAATTTGTTACTGCTGCAATAGACAGGGCCATGTTATTGCAGACTGTCCTGAAAGAAGGAAGGAATCCAGTGACAAGAAGAAAACACACTTCAAAGGAAAGAAGGAGAAGTCCTTTGTTGCAAAGAATGAGAAGACTCTTTCAGATATGTCTTCTTCAGACACTGAGACAGATGCTGAAGCCTATATTGGGCTATTTGCTGAAGAAGAAGAAGAGTTCATGCAGATCATGGAATCTATCTATGAGCAAGAAGACTGTCAAAGCCAAGGACTGATGGCTTTGACTGAAAGTACCAAAAACCTGGAGCAGCCAGGACCCAGTCAGGTACAAGGTTTAACTCAAAGTTCTGATTCCAGTTCTAGTTCAGAGTCAGAGTATTCTTCATCAAGTGATGAGAATATATCTGAGTCTGAGGGAGATATTCATCAACTCCTAGATGAATATCAAGTACTATTGCAAGCCTATAAGAAAAGCAAGACCCTAGCCAAAAATTTGGCTAAGGAAATTGCTGATCTCAAGGCAGCTGCAATAGATTATGAGAAGAATTATGATCAAAAACTGAATGAAGTGGCCAGGCTGAAACACATTACTGTGATTCAGATGGGTACCATTACATTTAAGAATGATCAAATTAAGAAACTGGAGATTAATCTTCAGAAGGAGAAAGAGCTAGTAGCTAGGTTTTCAAAACCTAAATCAGTGCTACCCTTGATTGATGACTTTGTTCATCATAAAGGAAAGACTGGACTGGGATTTGTTAATCCAGCAAGGACTGTTCAGAATCAGTCCAAGTCCAAGGGCAAAGCCCCAACATTCACTAAGACTGCTGTAGTTAAGACAGCCAAGTCTGTACCTAAGCAAAGGTACAACAAATTTGAATGTTGGTGCTGTGGCAAAGTTGGCCACTTTGCTTTGGACTGTTGGCACAATGCCAGTGCCAAGTTGAGTAGCAAGTTACCTGTTGGAAAGACAGCAGGTAGCTATGTCAATTTGCAAACTAACAATCACCAAGGACCCAAGTTTACTTTGGGTTCTAAGGTTCATTAATTTGTTTTGCAGGAGAATCCAAGTGGCCATACCCCTACATGGTACTTGGATAGTGGATGTTCCAGACACATGACTGGAACTAGGGGACTACTGAAGGACTTTCACTCCAATCAAGAATGGTCCAAAGGTGACCTTTGGTGGTTCTGAAAAAGGAATCATCAAAGGGTTTGGTAACATATCCTAACTTAGTTACCATTACTCAAGTGGCTTATGTTAAAGGGTTGAAACATAACCTCATTAGTATAAGTCAATTAAGTGATGTAGGGTATGACATCTCATTTGTTAAAAATGGTTGTCATATCAAGAGGTCAAGTGATCAAGAGATCATTTTGACAGGTTATAGGAAGAGAAATGTCTATTGTTTAGACATTATGGTTGAGAACAATAGTTCTCCAGTTTGTCTTGTAGCTGATGAGACAGTCTCTCAATGTGTCAAGTGGCACAAGAGGCTTGCTCATCTAAATTACAAGACTATTGGCAAACTCTTTAGTAAAGAGTTAGTGAGGAATGGTCCTCAAGTTAAGTGTGTCAAAGATGGCATTTGCTCAGCTTGTCAAAAGGGCAAGCAGACTAAATCCACCTTTAGAAGCATTGACAACAAGGATGCTGTGAGGTGTTTATACCTCTTGCATATGGATCTATTTGGTCCAATGCCAGTTCACAGCTTAGGTAGGAAGGTCTACACCTTTGTAGTTGTTGATGACTACTCAAGGTTTTCCTGGGTGTTCTTCTTAAAGCAGAAATCTGAAACACCTAGTGTCTTCCACAGTTTTGTTAAGCAAATTCAGAATGAATTGAACTGTACAGTGGTCAAAATTAGAAGTGACCATGGTACAGAGTTTCAATCTGAAAGCATGACAAAACTATGTGAAGACTATGGGATATTTCAAGAATTCTCTTCACCTAGAACACCTCAGCAAAATGGCATTGCTGAAAGGAAAAATAGAACCTTGATAGAAGCTGGTAGGAACTCTATTAAGTGATTCATTCACTGCCAGAATATTTCTGGGCTGAAGCAGTTAACACTGCATGCCATGTGATAAATAGAGCTACCATAACTAAAAGGTTAAACAAGACCCCCTATGAAGTAGTGAAAGGCAGGAAACCAAACCTATCCTATTTCAGGATTTTTGGTTGTAAATGCTTCATACTTAACAATGGGAAGACTTACTTAACTAAGTTTGCTGCCAAATCCCAAGAGGGAGTGTTTGTTGGGTACAGCAGTAATAGTAAGTCTTATAGAGTCTACAACTTGACTACACAAGTTGTAGAGGAGTCTGTGCATGTAGTTTTTGATGAGACACTTCTTATTAACAATGAGTTGTCTAGTAGTGTGTGCAGCCCCACAGGTCTTTCTAAGAAGATGGACAAGCTAACCATAGAAGATGTACCTGCTGCAAGACAGCAAGTAGAAGAAGATGGCTTATGTCCAGGGGGAGAACTACATGTACCAGGAGCTGAAGAAGTTCAAGGAACTCAGCATGATGAAGATGCTGAAGAAGTACAACCAGAAGTAAGGATGCCTCCAGCCAACAGGCATCTAAGAGATCATCCAGTGGAGCTGATCATTGGAGATCCAAGACAAGGTGTTCAGACAAGGAGCAGAAATCAGAATGCTGCAATATATTCAAGTTTTCTGTCTCAAATAGAACCAAAGAAATTTGAAGAAGCTATACAAGATCCACAGTGGACTGAAGCTATGCAGGAAGAGCTAAACCAGTTCAAGAGGTGCAAGGTTTGGGACTTAGTTCCTAAGCCTAAAGATCACAATGTGATAGGAACAAAGTGGATCTACAGAAACAAGTTAGATGAACAAGGAGTCATCATTAAGAATAAGGCAAGATTGGTTGCAAAAGGATATAGGCAAGAAGAAGGTATTGATTTTGATCAAACCTTTGCTCCAGTAGCCAGACTGGAAGCCATAAGGATGTTCTTGGCCTATGCAACCTACCAAGGATTCAAAGTATACCAAATGGATGTGAAGTCAGCATTCCTTAATGGTAATTTAAAAGAAGAAGTATATGTGGAGCAGCCTTCAGGTTTTGTTGATCCTACTTTTCCACATTATGTCTATAGACTTAGGAAAGCATTGTATGGGTTAAAGCAAGCTCCTAGAGCTTGGTATGAAACCCTATCTAGTTTCCTCATTGAGAACAAGTTCACAAGGGGGAAAATAGATAAGACTCTATTCCTTAGGGAATCTAGAGGCAAAGTAATACTTGTCCAAATATATGTAGATGACATTATATTTGGGTCTACTGAAAGTAGCCTTTGCAAAAAGTTTGCAAAGCTTATGCAAAGTCAATTTGAAATGAGTAGTATGGGAGAGCTGAAGTTTTTCTTGGGTCTCCAAGTTAAACAGACTGAAAGTGGCTTGTCCATATGTCAGTCAAAGTTCACCCTAGAACTCATAAGGAAATATGGTATGGATTCCTCCAGTACCATGAAGACTCCTATGGGGTCAAGTATGTCTCTAAGCAAGGATGATGCAGGGAAACCTGTAGATGAAACCTTGTATAGAGGGATAGTTGGCTCCCTACTATACTTGACTGCAAGTAGGCCTGACATTATGTATGCTACATGTGTTTGTGCCAGGTATCAAGCCTGCCCCAAAGAATCTCACTTGACTGCAGTCAAGAGAATCTTGAGATATCTAAAGGGCACACCCTATCTAGGCCTCTGGTACCCTAGGAATGGAGATTTTGATCTAACAGGCTATTCAGATGCAGACTTTGCAGGATGCAAAGAAGATAGAAAAAGCACAACTGGATCCTGTCAATTCCTAGGTGGAAGACTCATTTCATGGAGTAGTAAGAAGCAAACCAGTGTGGCCATCTCCACAGCTGAGTCAGAGTATATAGCTGCAGGAAGTTGCTGTGCTCAACTTCTGTGGATTCAACATCAGCTAGAAGACTATGGATGTCAGGTAAGTAGAACTCCACTTTATTGTGATTCTACTAGTGCTATTTCCATAGCTAATAACCCTGTATCACATAGTAGAACTAAACATATTGAGATAAAATATCACTTTCTTAGGGAGCATGTAGAAAGAAATGATATTGCACTTGAATATGTTAAAACAGATAATCAGATAGCTGATATGTTCACTAAGCCCTTAGAAGAAGCTAAGTTTAATAGGTTCAAAATTGAACTAGGTATGATAAACTTAGACTAAGTATACAGAACAAAAATTGGCTAAGTAAAAAGGTGTCGACACATAGACAAGTCTATGTCGACACAGAATAGTAAGTGTCGACACTTCAGAAAAATGGTGTCGACACATCTAGGAAGTTAGTGTCGACACTTCAGAATGTTAGTGTCGACACATGTCGAGTAGGTGTCGACACATTCAATAAAGTGTCGACACTTAAGTTTTACTCAGAATTTTTCTAAGTAAAGTCTCGACACATGTCGAGTATAGTGGTGTCGACACTTAACCAAGTGTCGACACATAAAATCTGTTGACTAAATTTGTGTCGACACATGAGTGTCGAGACATTATAAGTCAGTGTCGACACTTATTGACAGTGTCGACACATCATTAGAAATTCATCCCGCCTGTTCGTCTTCAAACAGGAAAGGTATAAATAGGGTTCTGTCTTTGATTGTCGACACGCTTTCAAAGTTTCGAGACCTAAACTCTTGTGTCGACATTTCTCTTATCTCAAGACTAATTCTCAAAACCCTAATGGCTCCCAAGCTGGAAGAGAATGTTAACGAAGGGTATGAGCTCGTGCGAGGCGCATTTGACGACAGCGATCAAGAATTCAAATCAGTAATTACCCTAGTCAGCGATTCAGGACTGGAATACTTGGTTTCAGAGCCAACCAAGATATGGAAGAAAGAAGTGATTGAATTTCTTACTGGAGCAACTGTGGACGACTCTGGATTCAGGATTAAGTCCAGGGTGCATGGCACCAAAGTCAAACTATCCCCCAAGTCTTTAAGAAAGGTACTTCAGCTACCTAAGATTCAAGAAGAAGAGGAGGTAACTGCTTCCAAGACCAGGGAAGCTCTTACTTGGTGTGGCCTGGATCCAAAAATGAAGGTGGGATCAGTCTTCAACAGGAAGGGGATGAACAATCAAGGCAAGTTCTTGTCTGAAGTAGTGGGCAAGGTAATCCTGTGCAAACCAGGAGGGCATGACAGGGTGTCTGCCTCCATGTTTGAAGTCATGACCAGAATCATCTTCACTCTGAAGACAGATTGGTCAATGGTGGTTTATGAGAAAGTAAAAGAAAGCCTGAAGAAGCCCAATCTGGGCAGGATAATAAGTCTCTACCTGGCTGGATCCATTCCAGAGGTAATGAGCTCTGCAGCAGGAACAAAGATCAATCATATGAGGAGAATGGACTCAAGGATATTCTCAAGATGGGAAAGGGTGCTGGTGTCAAAGGACTTGGCCACCCCTGAGAAACAAACTTCTAAGAGAGACTCTCCTCCCAGGAAGAAGAGGAAGATAGCTGCTGTGCCTCAAGAGACCTCCAGCAGCTCAGGCAGTGAAGAACATGTGGTCTTCACTCCTGAAAGTCCAGTTGATGTGGCTGCAGAAAAGACACCTGCTCCTCAGGAGGCAGCTGACATCCAGGGGGAGCTTCCAGGTGTAGCAGAACCATCTACCCTGGAGAGTGAACAAGCCACCCTCCTCATTCAAGAGGTACTTGTTGACCTTAAAACTTTCAATTTTTCTATAATAAATTCTGATTTGTCTGATGACCATCAGCAATATCAGCCAGCACACCAAGAACCAGATGTTGTTCTTCCAGACACATCTGTTGTGGTACCTGATCAAGTGGTTGAAGAACCAAGTACATCTCCTGCACAGACTCCAGCAGAGTATACCATGGAAGATCTGTTTTTGAACTTAGATCAAGAAGATTTTGATATGGAAAAGAATACTGCTGATACAGGAAAGGATGCTGCTGCTGAGGGGGAGAACATGGAAATTGAGGAAGAGCCTATAAGGCTAGATTCTGAGAAGGCACAAGATGTGCATACTGAAAAACCATCCAGCCCTAAGGATAGGGTGGATATAGCAAGTACATCTGAATCTGAAGATGATGAAGCTGAGCAAGCTCAGAAAAAGAAGTTCTTTGTATTCAAGAGAAGGAGCCAGAGCTATAAGAAGGCTCTTCAAACTGTTGCTCAACATTCATTAGTTCAACAAGCTCCATCCACTGATTATAGTTCTCTATTGCTTGCCTTGCAAATCAAGATGGATGAACAAAGAAAGGCTTTGGAAACATTATGTGGATGAAGGACACAAAGCTCTACAATCTGATCTGGGCCAGGAAATCAAGTCCATAAGGTTTGAAATGAACCTTAATAAAAAGGAGATGACTGATTGTTTTACAAAGGGGGCTCATGCTGTGGTATATCTGGCTAAACATCAAGAAACTATTAAAGAGAAAGTGGATGATATAGCAGTCAAACAAGGCTATGTGCTGGAGAATCAGTTGAGGATGAATGATAACTTGACTGCATCTCACAATGCAATAGTCACTGAAATCAAGAATAAGTCAGATGAACCTTCAACTTCCTCTGCTGCTGCCAAAGCTGATTTTGATAAGTTATTTCAAGCAGAGATTGCTGCTGTAAAGAATGCCATACAAGATTCCCAGAAGGTCATATCAGAACAGCTTACAAAGCTTAGACCTTTCTTTAAAGAGGGCATAAGATATTTGGATAGCCAAATCAGATTTCAGAAAGATGATGTAAGGGATCATATGGCTCAAGAAGTCATAAAGGGGGAGAGAGTGTTAGTCAAGGCCAGTTCTGAGCATGCAAAATGGATTTCAAATTCCATCAGGGCTACACTTGGATATCCTCCCCTGTGTGATGACAATGAAGTGGCTGAATCTGGTATTCAAGGAACATATCTTGGAGGTGAGCAACAAGCAGTGGCTGATGTAATCTATCCACCTCCAGACTTTGAAATGATTCATGCAGATATAAGCACTATGTATAGTCCACTTGCTGGCAAGCCAAATGTTATTTTGGAAAAGGTTGTTCAACCTATCACAGCTGCAATGCAAGAGGCTTTGGACAAGGAAGAAGAAACTAGGCTGTCAAAGAAGAAGTTTAGGGAAATTGCTGAGCAAAAGCCAGATTTTGAACAATGGAGCCCTACTTCTAGGAACATAATTCTTACAGCCTGGAAAGCAGCCAAGGACAATGCCCATGAGAGGAACAAGTGGTTCTCAGAGGCTGAATGGAGAAAGCATGAAAGTAGGCAAGAAGCCATTGTCCAACATAGAAGGAAGGCCAAGTTAGGAAAGCTACCTCCCACAGCTGTGGAGCCTAGCAAGTACTTTCCTAAGCCTTATCATTATTTTGAAAGGCAAAAGATCAAGGCTGAAGAACAGAAGAAGAAAGATCTAAAAGGGAAGAAGACTGCTGAAGCTGAGCCTGCTGCTGCTGCTGCTGTGAAAGCTCAAGTTAAAGCTGGAAAAGGGATTGTTATCAAAGAACCTGATCAGCACTAGATTAGGAATTAACTTGATGCTTATTGTAATTTGTTAAATGATAAACATTGTAATACTTCATTGAAAATGTATAAGAAACATTATTGGAACAGTATATGATAAATATAGTATGAATGTTCTGAAATATGTGTGTTCTTAATTGTTCTGCAATGTTTAATAAGTATACATGTGTGCTTTACTACATGTTCAAGTTTACCCTGTTGTCATTTATATGTTTTACATCATTTTGTAATTTTTAATTATGAGTGGTGTATATCATTGACTAAGGGTTATGACTTCTCCAAATAGGGGGAGATTGTTGGGTACATTGGTCAAATGTACCTGATTTGAAGAAGCCTCACCTAACTCAATGATATACATCAGAATGTATTTGATGTTTGTTTGAGTTACTTGTGCAGGTTAGATATACACTGGACTGAAGCTGAAAATTTCTAAGTCCATGTGTCGACACCCAGAGGCAAAGTGTCGACACTTGAGAAAGCTTGTGTCGACACCCAGACATGCAGTGTCGACACTTGGAGTCATTGTGTCGACACCTGGGAAGAAGAGTCGACACCAGTCAGAAAGTGTCGACACTTGGAGCTGTGTCGACACTCAGTGTAGAAGGATGCAGAAAAGCTGTGTCGACACTTAGCAGAAGTGTCGACACCTTGAAGAGCTGAGTCAACACCAGAAAGTGTCGACACTTGGAGTTGTGTCGACACTCAGCATAATTCTGCAGAGACTAAGTACAAGTGTCGACACTCAACACAATGTGTCGACACTCATTCAGCAGAGTCAACACATGAAGAATGTGTCGACACTCAGCACAATGTGTCGACACACACTCAAAGAAGTCAACACTTGAAGTTTGTGTCGACACTCAGCACAATGTGTCGACACACACTCAAAGAAGTCAACACTTAAAGAATGTGTCGACACTCAGCACAATGTGTCGACACATAACCAGAAGACTCAACACTTGAAGAAAGTGTCGACACAAGGAGCTGTGTCGACACTTAGCAAAGAACAGAAATTGTAAAAAATATTCTAAGTATAAGTGTCGACACTAAGGGAATGTGTCGACACTCAGCTGAAGAATCAAGAATGAAGACTTGTGTCGACACCAAGAAGCAGTGTCGACACTTGACAGTTTCTACACATGAAGATGTGTCGACACAAAGGAGATGTGTCGACACTTAGAAGAATACAGATAAAGAATGAAGTACAAGTACTTGTGTCGACACTCAATTTCAGTGTCGACACATGCAGAAGAAACTGTGTCGAGACATACAAGGAATTGTGTCGACACCTTGTAGACTTGTGTCGACACTTACACAACATGTGTCGACACTTGGTCTATAAGTGTCGACACTTAAGAACAGAAAGTCTCGACACTAACTGACAGTTAGCAGAATTTCAAGAAGTGACTGGTTGACATGACAGCTGCCAATCCAGCCGGTCTACAGCAACTGTCAGAGAAGTCAAAAGTCTGTTATAAACCGGATCAGCCGGTTACCATAAAGGAAGCCTATAAATAGGCACCCACAGTTTAAAGTGAAAAAGTAGTAGTTGTTAAGAAGTTCACAATCATTACATGGTGTGATAATAATTGAAGTAGTTGATCAGACTTAATCAAGAAGTGATACACAGAAGATCAACACAAGAAGATCAGGCAGTCCAACTGCAGATCTAAGTAGTTGGAGAGAGAGAGCTCCAACCAAGGATTCAGTCTTTGGAACTAAGGCTGAAAGAAGAATTCAGAGTCATCTGGATTTCAAGAAGCAGAGATCAAGGATCAACTGCAGAAGATTCAGACTAATTCAGTTCTACTCAAGAAGCTTTGAAGAAAGCTAAGTCAGTTTGGATCAAGCTGAGTTCTTCCAAGAACTCTTCAAGAAACTCTCAACTCCTCTCATCTTTTCTGGGTTGTAGAGTTAGCATTTGTAATTTCTATTATAACTTGTAAGATCCATTGGATCTGAGTGATTGTAAGCCTATTTTATAAAGGCTGAGGGTAGGGCTTGGTGCCTGAGTGTAGGAGTTGAAGAACTCTGAGTGTAGGCCTTTGATTGGCTGAGTGTAGGCCTGGGTGGCTGAGTGTAGGCCTTTTGGCTGAGTGTAAGGCTTTGGGCCTGAGGTAGGAACCTTGTTGGGTTCTGAGCTAGTGGAGAAGTTTGGCCGAATCTAGTACACTGCTAGATAGGCGAAGAGGGAAAGTGGATGTACCCAAAGATTGGGGAACCACTATAAAATTAGTGTGTCTGCTGTGCTGTACTGTGTTGTGGCTTTACTGTGTGATTTCTGTAATTGCTGTTAACTGTAATAATCTGTGAAGAACTGTTGTGCTGCCAAACAAAAGTTAAAAAGGTTTAGGTCACCTATTCACCCCCCCCTCTAGGTGTTTAGGTACCATATCTTTCATTCTCTGTGTGCCTAGTCTTTTCTTTCTGGTCTGGATTCTCTGTATGTTGAAAAGAAAGAAAATCTCTTTTTATATGATCAGTCGAATTTCTCCTTTGAATTTTTGAATTGTCTGCATTGATTGCTGACGGCCTGGAGAATGTAATACGGCTAGATAGAATATCTGTATTAATGGATTTCCCCAACTGTCCTATTGAAAAGTGGCAAACAATAATCCTGATGAATACCATAATCAATGTTGCATCTAACGGTTATATTCAGAGAATATTAAGCATTGATTATTCAGGAATTACTGCAATAGAATAATGACAAAAGAAGGAAAAAATCCAAGTCTGGATCTGCACAGAATTCATCAAGCAAAGAACAGATTTTGTCGACCTGAGTCCAAAGTTCATCGAGCTGAGAAATCTTGTTTGTCGACCTGGGAATCCATGTTCGTTTAGCTGAAAACTAGGTTCGTCGACCTGAGATCAGCTGACTGCTTTCTGATAAAACTTGACAATTCTGTGATCTAAGTTCGTCGAGCTGATAATGCAAATTCGTCGACCTGAGTTCAGAGAAAGGATTCTGGACTTAATGTGTTGAATTTGAGCTTCTAGAAATCGTCGACCTGAGCTCGAAAATTGTCGAGCTCAACTCAGAGAATTTACTCTGAGTTCGTCTAGCGGAGCACGACTTTCGTCGAGCTGAGTTCGATGAACGTCGAACTCACTTGTCAAAACTTGATTTTCTTCTAAATCTTGAGTCTTCTGCTGTCTTCTGTTGGCTGGTCCATGTGTGGTTGTTTCTATGGACTTAGCCTAAACTATAAGACACAAAGACATGACCCTGGCTATACAAGGTGGGTCAAACATCCTAATTAGTGAACGTAGCCCAAATCAAACTAGGGATCCAACACACTCAACACCGTTCGACGAATGCGTTCGACCTTCTAGCCTTTGGCGTTGATTTTGTCGAGCTGAGTTTGACGAATACAGTTCGACGTTCTGGCCTTTGGTGCAGATTTCATCGAGCTGAGTTCGATGAATGCGTTTGACGTTCTGGCCTAGGGCGCAGATTTCGTCGAGCTGAGTTCGATGAATCCAGTTCGACATTCTAGCCTTGGCATAGATTTCATCGAGCTGAGTCCGACGAATGCGTTCGACGTTCTGGCCTTTCGTGTAGATTTCGTCGAGCTGAGTTCAATGAATTATTCATCGAACTGAGTTCGACGAAGACCCGTGCTGAGTAAAATGTTGACTTGCTAAATTTATCTCCTGGGATATAAATAAGATGTTTTAGGGTTCTCTAGGACGGTTCCTTTCATTCAACATACGAGCTGATACTGTGTGATAAGAAGAAAACCTAGAAACCCGATGGAAGAGTTCGACCAATCCTGTCGCTGATTCCGATCTCAATCCCGGTGAGTGTCGCCGCCGCCTCTCCTACAAAAGATCTAGTAGTTTGTGAAGACGCTGAGTGTCCTCTCAGAAAGTGTTCAGTTGTCTACCTAAATCACCTAGAGGGGGGTGAATAGGTGAGTTGTGTGTCTTTTTGCGGGATAAAAAATTATCGATCTATGCACAGGAAATAATCAAGCAATCACAGAGGAAATAGAGATTTATAGTGGTTCTCCAACCTTGGGTACATCCACTTTCCACTCACCGATCTAGCAAAGCAATAGACTCGGCTACTCCACTATCTCGGATTGAAACCAATCCTACGCCTCGGAACAAAGTTCCTACAACTCAATCCACAACACAGATCTACACTCGGAAGATTAAAAATTCCTATAACTCGGATAACAAAGCTCCTACACTCGGAGAATAATCTCCTACAAGAATAGATTGAAAATATGAAATACAAACAATAATATTTCTCATATCTGGAGATTTCGGCCAAGGTCTTCTTCCTTGAAATTTGCGGTACAGTCAGAAACTTTGAAGAAGACACGCCATGGTGGGATCCTGATCTGAAAATTCTTGACTCACACGATCAAAGAGAAGATGAACAAGTTGAATAACAATCTAGATCTGCAAGTCAACTGATCTGAATCTTCTTGAACGAAATCCCTAGGCAATTTGTACGATGAGGAGCGTCGGCGGCTTCCGTTTAGGAAAGAGAAAAATCTGATTCAGAATTCTTAGAATATTTCTTTTTAGCGCTTGTTAGGGTTAGTCAAAATGACAAGACCTTATATAAGATCTCCCTAATAGTCATAATTAGCATTAATGATGTCCACGTGGACCAATCACGTCAAGTCATTTGAAAATCCTGTCAGTTAGGTGATGCTATAGATCACGGCAGTGAACCGGTCGCACAAGTAATATTTAATGGGGGTTTTCCCAAGTATCGATCTCACAAGGAACACAGTAAGGTGGAGTTAATTTCGAGGAGGACTTGAGATTGAACTCCTCAGGTCGGAGCTAACTAAGGGGAGGTTTTGATTTTGCGGGAACAGAAAAAAAATACAAACAACTACTCCTATGCAACGCCGCTATGCGATGCTTCGTCGGGCGGGATGGAAGACTAGTCGGGCCGCTATGCACCGAATCACTAGGCGTATGGACGAGAAGGCTAGCGGATGAGGTGGTTAGAACGGCGGAATGAGGGTCGAAAGCACCTCTTCGCAACGCACGCCACTAGCAATTGCTAGTGCGGCAAGGGTGGATGGTGGTGGATGGACTATGGCACACCTCAAGTAAATAACGAAAATACACAAAATCACATAGACATGATTGAATATAAACGTTTTACAAACTAAGCATTCTTCATCAATATAAATAAAGTTAAACACCAATATTCAATAATAAAGAAAGAACAAGACAAGAGATCGACCGAATCCGAAGTCTTGCTGAGGATTCACGGTTGGAATCGTCGGGTTGTCATTCTGCGTCCAAGCTCGGTCCTCAACTGCTTCCGCGGTAGAGAAGGGCTGTCACCACATTCCAATGGCCCGTCTTCTTCGTCTCACGATAGAAGACGAAGTTTACTAGCTTTCCTTTGCTTGATGGCTATGGCGTCAAAACTCTACTTGAAGCTCACAAATGAAGGAGGAGGCCGAGAGGAAGCTCCGGCTTGGATTTGGCGGTGAAAGCTTGCACGGAGCACCTCCCTAGGGTGGAAGATGAAGGGGAACGGTGGAGAAAGCGGAAAACGGTGGAGGAGGCGAGCGATCTGCGGATCTTTTCGATTAGGGCGGAACCTGCACTATTTATACAAAAGCAGAAATGAACAATGCGCACGATCACAGGCGCATGACCAGTGGTCGTGCGCACTATGTCCTATGCTCGTGCGCACTGGCAGGGAATATCAGGAAGAAGAACAGGGATAATGCGCACGAGAAGTGGCGAACGACCAGTGGTCGTGCGCACCTAGTCCAATGATCGTGCGATTACCCAGACAGGACTCCAGAAAAGAGGAATCAATGCACACGATCAGTGGCGCACGACCAGTGGTCGTGCCCAATATGTCCAGTGGTCGTGCGCTTACCCCGGGTTGATTCTAGAAAATGTAGAGTAGTGCGCACGATCAGGGGCACACGACCAGTGGTCGTGCGCATTAGATCCCCTGATCGTGCGCAGTATTCCTGTTTCACAACCACCCCGGAACACGCACACGACCCCTGTACCGAAAGGAAAAACCAACCACTAATCTGTGCAGACATTCCAGACAATCACAAAAGGGAGTACAAACTATAAAAACAACAAAATACACAACCACGGGCATAAATGTGCACTTCCTATGGAAATAAAGACAGGATGAAATATATATGATAATGAACTAAAAGTGAAGTGCAACCGAGTGAAAACTAGCCCAGATGAGTCCGAAAATAGGTATATAAAGTGGACTCATCACACCCCCAGACTTAACTATTTGTGCGTACCGAGCAAACAAAATCTAAGCAGATAGGGAAAATGATTTAGCTAACAAAGAAATTGAAAAACAAAGTACCATGCGAAGTCGCATGCTCGCGTGCGTAAAAATACAATAGAGAAAATTTCTAAGTATGCAGAATAGTTTATATTTTTCACAATGCGTATCAAAATTTTATTATTACTCAAAAATGGAACCACGGTGAATCAACCGGTCATGCGTGTGGAGAAAGTAGACTAATCGCTAGGCGAGCATTGCCAAAGATCAGGGCTCAGGATAATCTCCAAAGGAATCCACCAATGTCGGTGACCATATGCTTGCCCTTTCACATTGTCTCCACGGCACTGGTTTCGTTCACACACGAATCAGTAGGACTTTAGGTGAAGAGATGGGGCTTGTGTAACGGTGAGGTAAACAAGGATAAATAAGAATGCTATGCACCTAACCCAAAGGAGCTAGTATGAAGGGAATCCATCAGCTAACCAAAAGATATGCGGGTACACCACACCCCCAAACTTAACTTTTAACAAATGGGTGTGTGCACCGCCTACTCTACATAGAATCACATTTCCAAAATGATTTTCAATTAAAACTTTTTCTTTTCACTTTTTTTTTCTTTACAAATATTTTTCTCTTTTTTTTTCTTTTTCTTTATTCAAATCATCTTTTTTTTTTGCAATTTCAGCAAATATAACATTGGAGCACATCCACATTTTCACATGTAATAACACCACATCACATCCCAATCATGAAAATATAAAACTCTAAAGCTCAACTTAGGAGTGCGACTAGGATTGGCTTGGAGGCTTTGATGAAATCATGGTGGAGCTGAATCAAAAGGATGGGTAGGCACAACGGGGCTAGCGAGGATAAAATGTTAGGAATGGTACAAAGCTCAACCGGGCCAAAATGATGGCCTACATCACGCTCATGCATGACTAACCTATACCCATGCTTCAAGAATAGCTTGGGGCAAGTTCTTAGCCAACGAGAAAGACTATCCCTCCTCCCGACTCGAGCAATACAAAACTAACGACCATCTACACACATCCCTAAGCTACCGTCGGATTCACACCGGATTTACCAACTTTTGAGTAGAATAAAAAGTATTTACGCAATTAGAAAAATATAAAACTAAAAGCATACAGAAAAATTAAATCTACTCCAATTTCTACACGAGACGAGAGCAGTTGACTAGGATCACAACAAGGCCAACATTTTACTCCGTCTCACAATCCTATGTCAGCACCATAATTTTCCCAAATCTAACGAAGAAATGAGTTTAACTCGCAGCACTCAAAAAGCTAAGCACGCGCTCATGTGGGTGCAGTGGTGTGTGATGCAATGAACTGATCAAAATAAAACAATAAAGGCTTCTAGTATGCACATGAGATGTGCACGTGCAAAAGGTAACAAAACTAGCTCTCCCCCAGACTTAAACTAAGCAATACAGCAGATGATAGAGAAATTAAAATCATAAAGAGCTAAGGGAAGAGGTTACCCAATTCTCAGCTAGTGAGCATACTAGAAGACACGTGAAAAATCGAAGCAGGTCCGCCATACGAAGAATCAGAACCCTGCCAATGCAATTTTCCAAGAATACCTGCAGGGGTGAGCTCCGCAAAAACAAAACAAAATATACAAAAAGAAATGCTAAAACTAAAATGGACATGAAAAATAAAAACGTAGGAAAATGAAAGATAAGTACTGGGGTTATTGTCATCCCAGCATGACTTATTACATTCTAAACAGTTCTAGCTAATGGGCCTATGAAATAAAAAATGCTCAGGTAATTGTTCCAATATCCGTTTCGGTAACGGGTACCGATACGGTGATAGAACAGTTATCCCTCTGCCTAAATAATCATACCTGCTCCTCGCAGGCAGAGGAAATAGGAAGTAGGATGAGGAGGAGGCCTGGTCCTCACTCATCTCACCACAAAACAAATCCTTGCCTAGCAAGGTTTCGTCCACCACAAGTTTGTTGGGGGCGAAGGTGACGGCAGGGGCTTCCACTGTGAAGGAGGTAGGAACCTCCTCACACAAGAGGATGCACTCGTCGACAGCCTGAGCGCAAGGCTCAACGTCAACCCAACTAACCCGTGGAGATTCAACCTGCACAGGCTCAGAAAAGGAAGGTGGGTCAAGAAATAAAAGAGACGAAGAACATAAAGAAATAATCGGGGGAGTGATCCTGGTTTCACTCCCTAAAGGCTGAGGTAGAAAAATATCGTCAGTAATCTCGAAAATGCTACAAGGCTCGGCTAGATCCATAGATTCCTCCACCAAGACTTGGACGTCCTCCTTTGGTATCAAGGGAGAATCCTCAACACCAGGAAGGTTGTCCTCCTCCATGGGAGTGGAAACAACCCATGTATCATAAGCCACAACTTGTGGTGCATCGTCGAAAATGTCGCCAGAGACGACTGAAGTAGAATGCATAAAAGGGGGAAGAACTTTGCTTGAATAAAAGTCAAGCATAGGTTCCTCATAAAGAATCGGCTCCACGCTTGGAGATGTATGCACATGAGAGATAGGCTCAGCCACGTCGAAGCCTAGATCAGCCACACATCTGGCGGGTGTGTCCACATCATTCCCTTCAACAAATGAAGGTGACAGGGATACATAACCAGAAGATGAAGGTGTGCTACCAAGGGTAGGAGTCGGGATGATCCGGATGTCCGGCTCATCATCCTCTTCCATAACACGGAGGTACTCGGCACAATCCTTCAGGACATGATCTGTTCTACGACAATACAAACACTTTCTCCCATTAGGCTGCGGTCCTTGTGGGGCCGGAGAGGAATAGGAGAATGGTGTATGTGGCGAGGACGATTGACTATAAGCTTGGGGCACAGTGTTCGAAAGGCTGTACGAATACAACATCTCATGCATTGTGCGCTGAGGCTTATGCTCGATATCTCTCGTAGGGCATTCATGACTAGCGTGGGAAGGCTTCCCACACCAATGACATTGGGCATACGAATATCCCCACATGGTGTAGAAACAGCAGATTCAAAATAAATTGTGCAAATTACTAAATCCAACAATAAATTACTACAATAGCCTAAAGAAACAAGAAAAAGGCAGACAAAACAGAAATAGAACAAAACAAAAGCGATTTACAAAGGAAAAAGGAAAGCAATCTCACGTCTCCCTCTCCAAAAACTCACATGACTGTGTTCCCCGGCAACGGCGCCAAAAACTTGATGCTATAGATCACGGCAGTGAACCGGTCGCACAAGTAATATAAAATGGGGGTTTTCCCAAGTATCGATCTCACAAGGAACACAGTAAGGTGGAGTTAATTTCGAGGAGGACTTGAGATTGAAGTCCTCGGTCAGAGCTAACTAAGGGGAGTTTTTGATGTTGCGGGAACAGAAAATAAAATACTAACAACTACTCCTATGCAACGCCGCTATGCGATGCTTCGTCAGTCGGGATGGAAGACTAGTCGGGCCACTATGCACCAAATCACTAGGCGGATGGACGAGAAGGCTAGCAGATGAGGTGGTTAGAAAGGCAGAATGAGGGTCGAAAACACCTCTTCGCAACGCACGCCACTAGCAATTGCTAGTGCGGCAGGGGTGGATGGTGGTGGATGGACTATGGCACACCTCAAGTAAATAACGAAAATACACAAAATCACATAGACATGATTGAATATAAACGTTTTACAAACTAAGCATTCTTCATCAATATAAATAAAGTTAAACACCAATATTCAACAATAAAGCAAGAACAAGACAAGAGATCGACCGAATCCGAAGTCTTGCTGAGGATTCACTGTTGGAATCGTAGGGTTGTCATTCCGTGTCCAAGCTCGGTCCTCAACTGCTTCCGGGGTAGATAAGGGCTGTCACCACCTTCCAATGGCCCGTCTTCTTCGTCTCACGATAGCGGACGAAGTTTGCTAGCTTTCCTTTGCTTGATGGCTATTGCGTCAAAACTCTACTTGAAGCTCACGGATGAAGGAGGAGGCCGAGAGGAAGCTCCGGCTTGGATTTGGCGGTGAAAGCTTGCCCGGAGCACCTCCCTAGGGTGGAAGATGAAGGGGAACAGTGGAGAAAGCGGAAAACGGCGGAGGAGGCGAGAGATCTGCGGATCTTTTCGATTAGGGCGGAACCTGCACTATTTATACAAAAGCAGAAATGAACAATGCGCACGATCACAGGCGCACGACCAGTGGTCGTGCGCACTATGTCCTATGCTCATGCGCACTGGCAGGGAATATCAGGAAGAAGAACTGGGATAATGCACACGAGAAGTGGCGCACGACTAGTGGTCGTGCGCACCTAGTCCAATGATCGTGCGATTACCCAGACAGGACTCCAGAAAAGAGGAATCAATGCACACGATCAGTGGCGCATGACCAGTGGTCGTGCGTAATATGTCCAGTGTTCGTGCGCTTACCCCAGGCTGATTCTAGAAAACGTAGAGTAGTGCGCACGATCAGGGGCGCACGACCAGTGGTCGTGCGCATTAGATCCCCTGATCGTGTGCAGTATTCCTGTTTCACAACCACCCCGGAACACGCACACGACCCCTGTACTGAAAGGAAAAGCCAACCACTAATCTGTGCAGACATTCCAGACAATCACAAAAGGGAATACAAACTATAAAAACAACAAAATACACAACCACGGGCATAAATGTGCACTTCCTATGAAAAAAAAGACAGGATGAAATATATATGATAATGAACTAAAAGTGAAGTGCAACCGAGTGAAAACTAGCCCAGATGAGTCCGAAAATAGGTATATAAAGTGGACTCATCATTAGGACTTAGCAAACATTTCGGGAAAGTTGACTGAATTACTCGAGTGAAAAGAGAAGTACTCGAGTACTGAGATGAGTTCTCGAGAAGACAACAACAGACTACTCGAGATGAAGTCCTTCAGGAAATTCAGAATAGAATCTATAATCACTCGAGTGGAATAAAGATTACTCGAGTGCTAGAAAGGTTACACAAGAGGTGGAGATGAACTACTCGAGAAAAAGACTTAAAGAAAATTCTGGGAGTTTAAAACTGATTACTCGAGTACTGGAACTAAACTTCTCGCGAAGTAGATAGACTTCTCGATTACAATAACTTTACTACTCGAGTAGGGTAGATTCAACACGAGAACAATCCTTCTATAACTCGAGAAAAAGGGCTCATCTACTCGAGTGGTTAACTTGACTACTCGAGTATTATACTTAGAATATTTCTGAGAGGAAATTCTGTCAACTCGAGAAAGAGAAGACGTCTACTCGCGTAATGGACTTGGCCACTCGAGAACTAGATTCAATATCTCGAGTACCATTTCCTTTACTCAAATTCTAGACTAGACTTACTAGAGTACATCTAAAGGTTCAACTCGAGTACTTAGAATTCTACTCGAGTGAAATACTTAGAAAAATTCTAGTTCATGAGGATTTTCCTTTCTTCAATGGAATCAGCAACATGTCTTTCACCAACAATCCTAGTGCTGAAAAATGAAGTGTATCCTAATAGAGAGGCTACACATGAGTCAATACCATGGATCACACAATGAGGGATTACATTGTATGGCCCGTATTTGGTGGCCCATTGTAGACTGATATTGGTCTACACTTGGCAATTTAATCCTGCAAACACATAACTCAAACAATACATCAAATACAACTTAATTCATCTTAGTTCAAGGGTGACTTCACCAAATCTAGGTTATTGTGGATACAATACCCAACAATCTCCCCCTATTTATAGAAGTCAGAACCCTCTACACTAAGGTGAATTATATAAACAAATAAAGAGCTAGATATGTTGTTGGATCCCTAGTTGGATTTGGGCTAGATTCACTAAGTTAGGATCATCTAACCCAACATGTATAGCCAGGGTCATGTTTATGTCCTAGAGTGTAGTCCAAGTCCTTAGAGTCAACACTACATGAACCAGCCATCAACAGACTGCATAAAGACTCAAGACTTAGAGAAATTTCAGAGACTCAGGAAATGAGTTCGACGTTCGTCGAACGCAGGTCGACGAAAGTCGTGCTCAGCTCGACGAACTCAGAGACAATTCTCTGAGCTGAGCTCGACGAACTTGGTACTCAGGTCGACGACTTATGGACACACTACAACATTTCAAATCCAGAATTTCTCTGAACTTCAGTCGACGAACTTAGTTCTCAGCTCGACGATCTATGGGTATTCTACTTCAACATCTTATTCCAGAAACAACTAAGTATTCTAAGTCCAGGATCATACTCCAATCGACGAATTCACCTTCGCAGCTCGACGAACTTAGACCACATTCCTAGCAAGATTCATCTAGCGGTTAGAAGTTCTCAGCTCGACGAAACTAGTCCTCAGGTCGACGATTTCTGGACACATTACTTAAAATATTCTTGAGTCCAAGAAACATGGAATTCTGAACTCCAGTCAACGAAATTTCATTCTCAGCTCGACGATCTTGATGCACAGAGTTGACTAGGTTTCAGAGAAATCATTTCTGTCCTCAGCTCGACGATCTTGGATCTCAGGTCGACGAACAACTATCATCTGGTCGACGAACTTGACTTCTCAGTTCAACGAACTCTGAATCCAGGTCGAAGAATTCTGCTCAACGATTTCTATGAAGTTCTAGACTTAGATATTTCCATCCTTCTGTCCTTATTCTATTGCAAGAATTCCTGAGTAATCAATGCTAAAATATTCTCTGAATATTACCGTTAGAAGCAAGCATTGATTATGTCTTCAACCGGATTATTACTTGTTGTTTTTCAATGGGACAGTTGGGGAAATCAATCAATGCAAAATATTCTCTAGGCCGTCAGCAATGAATGCAGAAGAAATTCAAATTTCAAATGGAAAATTTACATGAAAAATATAAAAAGGATTTCTTCATCTCTCTCTCTCTCGACATAAGACAGGATACAGAAGACAATACACAGTTCTCTGGAATTTCATAGCAATCACACAACAATACAGAATACAGTGATACAGAGAAACAAGTCATAGATCAGAGAAACATCAGCAAGCTGAAGAAGAAAGAAGAACATATATTCAAGATCAAGAGTCTTCTTCCTTCTTCTTCCCAGGATACTTCAGAGGACAACCAATACTCTATCAGTCAAGAAGTTCCTGGATACTTTCTGGTCAAGGCTACAAGTTTGAAGACCTATCACCCTGCAGCAAAGCTCCATCTTTTCTGAACCATTCAATATCTCAGGGGGAGCTCTTTGCTAAAATCAAGATCCACAAAAGTCTTCTCAATTGTATCTGAGAAAGAAGACAAAATCACTCTCTCACACCCACTGTATAAAGGGTTCTTAACTCCCTTCAAAAGTTATTCTTGGTTGCAAGTCACCTGATCAAAAGACTTGAGGTTTGGTTTTTGAGCACCTGATCAAAAGCTCATTGGTGGCAGTCACCTGATCAAAAATCTGAGTGGATTTCTACTAGGGTAGTAGAAGAGTGGATGTATCTAAGTTTAGGGGAACCACTATAAAATTCTTTTGTTGTCTGTGTTGCCCTTTTCTTTTATTCTTGTTGTGGCTATGCTAATTAAGTTTGCTGTGTTTGTGATATTTTATATTTGCTGATCCTGTGTTAGATCAGATTATTTTAGGACTAAGGTTTATTTACAGCAAAAGTTTTAAAAGCCTCAAGATACTTTATTCACTTCCCCCCCCCCCTCTAGTGTATACCAGATCTAACCCCTAACTTTCAATTGGTATCAGAGCTTGGATTCCTTTGGTTGTACAAGCTAACTCTTGAACCAAAGATCCTAAGTTAGATCTGCTTTATATTTCTATTAAGATTATACATACAGTATGGCACAGAACAAAGACTATGCAAGCACCATACCTCCAGTATGAAATCTAAACAAGTTTGTCATCAGGAAGGCAAGAATTAAATTATATATGAACTCTATTGATGAGGATATCTTCAATTCCATTTTGACAGGTCCTCCTCAATCAACTGCCTCTACATCCACAGCAACCTCAAGCACACAAGCAGTACAACCACCTGAGTGGACTGAAGCCCAGAAGAATATTCTGGGCTTCAGTCCACTATGAGCCAAACTATGTCTGATGACATATTCTAGAAGGTGGCTGAATGCACATCAGCCAAGGCCATTTGGTAATCCCTTAACCAAATTGTGGCTGGATCTACAGATGAAAGAAAGGATAGAAGATCCAATCTCATATCCTAATGTGAGAATTTCAACAAGGAGGAAGCAGAATCAGTAGCAGATATGTACAATAGGCTGAGCTCAATCATCAATGAGCTAAAAACATTGGATAAGGACATCACCCTCACAGAAGTGAATGACAAAATCCTTATGTGCTTCCCAAGCTCATGGGATTCAAGGATTTGGCCCATCAAGGAGGCCAGAAGCCTAAATGAGATTTCCACTGAATCTCTTTTAGGAAAACTAAAGTCCTATGAGTAGCTCATCAAATCCAGAGAAGCAGCTGAGAAGAGAACACCTCTACCCGCAAGGAAGGAGCACAGCATTGCATTTAAGGCTTCTGAGGAGACAGAGACTCCAACAATCAATGAGGAGTTAATGAGTCTATTTTCCAGAAGATTCTACAAAATGGCAAAGAAAGACTTCAGAAGAAAGTCATTCAGGCAAGATGACAAGCCAAGGTATGACAAAACCCCCACTAAAGAAGTGGTTTGCTTTGGCTGCAGGAAATCTGGACACTTCCTCTCAGAATGTCCAAAAAATCAGAAGAAGGAGAAGAGAAGAGAGAAGGATTCTAGAAGACAGCAAAGCAGCAGGCATTCCTCCAGCAAATATAAAAAGAAGGAGAAAGGCTTTGTAGCTGAAAGCTGGAGTGAAACAGAAGATGAATCCTCATCTTCCAGCTCCAGTGAAGAAGAATAAGAGGCAAGGGTCAACGAAGTGTGCCTCATGGCCATTGATGCCGCTAGAAGCCAGTCAGATGAAGAGGCATCTGATAGTAAAGAAGCCTCAGGATCTGAAGCTGACCAGGTACTTTTTACTTTTGATTATAGTTCTGATTCATTTAAATCTGAATTTGAAACCATGTGCATTGATCTGATAAATTCAGAAAAGGAAATTAAGACACTTAGGGAAAGACTAGGAAACCAAGAAAATGTTATTTCTGAAAACAATAGGCTAAAAGATGAACTCACATTAGCTAATGAACAAATAATTGCTTTAAAAACTGAGCTATGTGAGGCCAAACAACTTGAGAAATCTCTCAATGGGAGAAGCCTCAAGCTGATGGACATTACAAGCACAGTTAATGTCAAACTAAATGTCAAGCTGGGTTTGGGTGCATCATCAAGTTTGCCCCCCATTCTCAAGAAGAATATTTTTTCCACACCCATTAAATTTATTTCTGCTAAAGGGAAAGAAATAATAACCAACAAACAAACCACAGAACAAATGCCTAACTCAAAAAGTCAAAATAACAGAAATCAGAAAACCTTAGGTAAAAACAAAGTTCAGCAGATTTCGTCGAACTCAGATCGACGAAATGTGGCCAGTTCGTCGAATTCTAGTCGACGAACTCTGAACGCAGAGTTTATCTATAATTATTCGTCTTACTGCGATCGACGAACTTTGTATGGTTCGTCGAGCAGAGATCGATGAACGTGGGGCACAGAAAATGACTATGTTCATTCTCTGGGTAGACATCGACGATCTCATTCCAATTCGTCGAACTCTGGTCGACGAACTCACAATATTTCGTCGAACCCAGAAAGACTTAACAAATATTATAACCATAACAGCCACTCTATTAAATCTAGAAAACCATTTAATCCATTAGCTGATTGGATAATTCCACCCAGAAGATATCATCCATTAGGATACAAATCTCAACCAGAATTTTCTGTGATATCTAGCTTTTCATATCAGCAATATAAAGGACCCAAGGTAACCTGGGTCAAGAACAACTAACTGATTTCATTGCAAGAAAAGGGCTGTCCAGTAGTTAATCAACTATTGTACCTGGACAGTAGATGCTCCAAACATATGACTGGAACCAAGGACAATTTAATCAACTACAAGTCCAAGCTGGGACCAAATGTAATCTTTGGTGATTCAAAGTGTGGCCAGTCAGAAGGCTATGGAGAATTAAAAATTGGAGCAGTCACCTTCAAGAAAGTGACTTATGTAAGAGGACTCAAACATAACATCATCTCCATAAGCCAATTATGTGATAAAGGTTATCAAGTACAATTTAACTCAACATCTTTTATTATTTCTAATAAAGAAAAACAAAATGTTTTAATTGGGAATAGGCAAGGAAATATATACTTAGTTGATTTTCATTTTGCCAATTCAGATATTTGCTTACTTAACATAATTAGTAATCAGAATGAATTATGGCATAAAAGGTTAGGACATGTAAATATGAAAAACATTGCTAGGCTATGTAAATACAACCTTGTGAGAGGTTTACCTTCTGGTCCCTACAAGAAGTAAGGCCTTTGCAGGGCTTGTCAACTAGGCAAGCAAACTAAATATAACTTTAAATCAATTAATAAAAATGATTCACCTAGGATTTTGTATTTGCTGCGCATGGATCTCTTTGGACTCATTGCTATATAAAGCCTAAGAGGGAAATACTACACTTTAGTTATTATAGATTACTTCTCAAGGTTCACTTGGGTGTTCTTTCTGAGATCTAAGTCAGATACCTTTAAAGTTCTTACAGATTTTCTCAGGACCATACAGATTGAGTACTCTACTCATGTTGCATTGATCAGAAGTGATCATGGTACAGAGTTTGAGACTCTTCTTATGTATGAGTTTTGTGAGAAGGAAGGTATAAGGCACTGCTTCTCAGCTCCTAGAACTCCCCAACAAAATTGGGTAGCTGAATGGAAATATAGGACCTTAATTGAAGCTGCAGGCACATTACTTGCAGAAGCTTACATGCCCCTATCATTTTGGGCAGAGCCTGTAAGCACAACAAATTATGTTCTGAACAGAAGCTTGATACATAAACTAAATAATAGGACTCCATATGAATTACTGAAAGGGAAGAAACCTAAAATCACCTATTTTAAAGTATTTGGTTGCATATGCTATATACATAATAACAACAAGAAATACATTAGAAAGTTTGAAGCTAAGTCTGAAGAGGGAATTTTTCTAGGATATTCCCAAGTAAGCAAGGCTTATAGGGTATTTAATAAATCAACTTTAAAAACTGAGGAATCAATTCTAGGGTTGTTGCTCAAGGCTACAGACAAGAAGAAGGCATAGAGTATGATCAAACCTTTGCACCAGTTGCAAGGTTAGAGGCAATCAGAATCTTTCTTGCCTATGCTGCCTATAAGAAGTTCAAGGTATATCAGATGGATGTAAAGAGTGCTTTTCTAAATGGAATATTAAAGGAAGAGGTTTATGTTGAACAACCTCCAGGTTTTGTTTCTCCAACTCATCCCTCTTATGTATTTAGACTGCATAAAGCCCTCTATGGTCTAAAGCAAGCTCCAAGAGCTTGGTATGAGACCTTAGCTATCTTCCTAATAGAGCATGATTTCACTAGAGGCATAGTAGATAAAACACTATTCACTAGACATCATAAGGATAAAATCTTGTTAGTACAAATCTATGTGGATGACATCATATGTGGATCTACTGACTATAAACTATGCAAGAGGTTTTCTGACCTCATGCATTCTAATTTTGAGATGAGTAGCATGGGTGAGCTCTCTGAAAGAAATTGTACCTAATCACCTAGAGGGGGGTGAATAGGTGATCTTAATCTTTTTGAACTTTTAAGCAGAATAAATCACAGAATTCACAGAACATAAAACATCAATCATAGAATCATTCACACACAGAGTACACACAGTTTTATAGTGGTTCCCCAAGGTCTGGGTACATCCACTTTCACCCTTCACCTATCTAGTAGTGTACTAGATTCGGCCAAACTCCTCCACTATTCCTCAGATCCTCAGATATTACACTCAGAACCCCAAACAGGTTCCTACAGCTCAGAGTGATCCCACTCCTACAACTGAGGCTCAATAGTCCTACCACTCAGTCTTCACAAAGACCTACACTCAGCCTTCAACAAGGCCTACACTCAGAGAAAAGTATCTCCTACACTCAGGCACACAAGCCCTACCACTCAGCCTTTATAATTTCAGGCTTACAACTCAGATCCCTAAGGATCCTACAAGAAATTAAAATTACAAAGTATATACCCACAACTCAGAATAAGAGAGAAGAGTTCACAGGTTTCTTGATGAGTTCTTGGAAGAACTTTGCTGAGATCAACCTTCCTTGGCTTCCTTCAAAGCTTCTTGAATTTAGAACACAATAGGGTTGAGTCTCTATTCACCTGATCTTCAATCACTGCTAACTTAAGAATCAAAATTCAATCTGAAACTTTTCTTCACAGCCTGGTTCAACAGCTGTCTTCTTAGAAGGAGCTCTCTCTCTCCAACTTCTTAGATCTTCTGATCACTTCAGTTGATTGTTTTTTTAATCCTCTTCTGATTGCTGACAGAATAAGCCTTTATATAGGCTTTCTTCATGATGACCGGCTGATCCGGTTTCTAACAGCTTTCTGACAGCTCTGACAGTTGTAGTAGACCGACTGGAATGGCAACTGTCAAGTCATCCAGTCACTTCTTGAATTTTCTGTAACTATCTGAAAGTGTCGAGACAGTCAGTCTTTAAGTGTCGACACTTATAGACCAAGTGTCGACACAAGTAGACTAAGTGTCGACACTAGCCTTCATGGTGTCGACACAACTCCTTGTGTTGTAGAATCTGCTTCTCGACACTGCTTCTCCAGAATGTGTCGACACTGATATTGTGTGTCGACACAACTCCTTGTTCTTCAGTACTTAGTTGAATTCTGCTAAGTGTCGACACAACCCCTTTGTATCGACACATCTTCTTGTGTTGAACTTGTTAAGTGTAGACACATCTTCTTGGTGTCGACACATGCCGTCTTTGTTGATACTTTTGCTGAGTGTCGACACATCTTCTTTGTGTTGACACTTGTACTTAGACTTCATTGAAATTTGCTGAGTGTCGACACAACCTCATAGTGTCGACACTTTCTTCATGTGTTGAGACTTTTGCTATGTGTCGACACATTCTTCATTATGTCGACACTTTCTTCATATGTTGAGACTTTTGCTGTGTGTCGACACATTCTTCATTATGTCGACACTTGTACTTAAACTCTGTTGAAGTTTGTTGAGTGTCGACACAGCCTCCTAGTGTTGACACTTGTACTTGAACTTTGTTGATGTCTTGCTGAGTGTCGACACAACCTCCAAGTATCGACACTTTTGATGTCGACAAAGCTCCTCTGAGTGTCGACACTACTTCTAAGTGTCGACACAGCTTCTTTGGACATTTCTTCATTGTGTGTCGACACAGCCTGTATGTGTCGACACTTTCCTTCTGGTGTCGACTCTGCATTCCTGGTGTCGACACAATTACTCCAAGTGTCGACACTGCTTCTCTGGGTGTCGACACAAGTCTTCTTAAGTGTCGACACATTTCTTCTAGGTGTCGACACATGGACTTAGAAACTTTCCAGCTTTCCCTACAAATACTTAACCTGCACAACTAAACTCAAAACACATCAAATACATTTTGATGTATATCATTGAGTAGGGTGAGGCTTCTTCAAATCAGGTACATATATTCCAATGTACCCAACAATCTCCCCCTATTTGGAGAAGTCATAACCATTAGTCAATGATATACACCATACATAACAAATTTACAGTATGATGTAAAATAGGATTATATATCAGGATAAGTACATAAACATGTATAAACAAAACATGTATACACAAATATCTCAGAACAGTAATGTAATAGATTTAACACATATCACATTGTTCTAATAACTTCAACATTTCATTATTCAAAAGTTAAAGGAAAGTAGAATACTACTGATTACACATAGTAAACTTAAGAAAAATTCTATCCTATTGCTGCTCAGGCTCCTTGATCACAATGCCCTTTCCTGATTGTATCTTTGCTTGGACTGGGGCTTCAGCATCTTCAGCAGCAGCAGGCTTCTTTCCTTTAAGATCCTTCCTTTTTCAATTCTTCAGCTTTGATCTTCTGCCTTTCAAAGTAATGATAAGTCTTTGGAAAGTACTTGCTAGGCTCCTGTGCAGTAGGAGGTAGCTTTCCCATCTTAGCCTTTCTTCTATATTGCACAATAGCCTCTTGCCTGTTCTCATGCTTCCTCCACTCTAGTTCAGAATACCACTTGTTTCTATCCTGGATATTGTCCTTGGCAGCCTTCCATGCAGTCAAGATGATATTCCTGGAAGTGGGGCTCCACTGTTCAAAATCAAGCCTCAATTCAGCTTGCTCTCTGAATCTCTTCTTAGATAATTGAGTCTCTTGTTCTTTTAGCAAAGCTTCTTGTTCTTTCAGTATTGCCTCAGGCACAGGCTGAACTACTTTCTCTATGATGACCTTCTGATTTCCATCAAGAGGGCTATACATTGACTATATATCTTGATGTATCATATCAAAGTCTGGTGGAGGGTATATAACTTGAGCCACTTCAGCTTGCTCTCCTCCAAGATATGCAGGTTTAATTCCAAACTCTGCAACATTATCATCATCACATAATGGAGGATATCCAAGGGTGGCTCTGATGGAATTTGAAATCCACTTTGCATGATCAGAGCCTGCTTTGACTAACACCCTCTCCCACTTTATGACTTCTCTTTCAATGTGATCTCTTAGATCATCTTTCTAGAATCTTATCTGGGCATTCTGATAGTTTACTCCATCTTTGTAGAAATGTTTCAACCTTTGGAGTTTTTCAGTGATTAGCTTCTGAGAATCCTGAAGTGCAGAAGTAACAGCAGTGATACCTTCTTGTAATGCTTTATCAAATTCTGCCTTAGCTGTAGCACTTGCTGTAGTCTGACCAGTAGCTATATTCTTCATTTCTGTTACTATTGCATTTTGTGAAGCAGTGAGATTATCATTCATTCTCAGCTGGTTCTCCAGGACATAGCCTTGCTTCACTGCAATATCATCTACTTGTGTTTTGATCTTCTCCTGATGAGTGGCCAGATAGACTACTGCATTTCCTCCCTTATGAAAGCAGTCAGTCATTTCTTTCTTGTTCAGATTCATTTCAAATCTGATTGACTTAATGTCTTGGGCCAAATCAAACTGCAGTGACTTATGCCCTTCATTCATATAAGATTGCAAAGCCTGTCTTTGCTCATCCATCTTTATCTGCAATGCTACCATCAGAGAAGTATAGTCAGTAGATGGTGCTGGCTGTGGTGCAATAGTTTGTAAAGCCTTTTTGTATGTCTGGCTCCTCCTCTTGAATACTTGAAATTTCCTCTTCTTGGCTCTTGCAGCCTATTCATCCTCTGAAGCAGATGTGCTGGCTATTTCAACTCATTCCTTTGGGCTAGGATGTGCATCCTTTTCAGTCCTTGGTGGTTGCTTAGCATCCTTTGGTACCTCAGTCTCCTTCCTTACAGTTTCCTCAACAATATTCACATGCTCCCCCTCAACATGGGCCTTCTCCCCCTCAGCAGCTACTTTCTCTTTCTCAAAATTTGTTTGTAGAAGATCTAGGAATAGCTCTTCTAGGGTAAATTCCTGTTGAGGAAGGGTTGGAGAATCTCTTATCTCATCAACCACTTGATCAGTAATAGATGTGTCTTCCATGACAACATCCTGGGGTTGGCTATGTGTCTGTGTTTGCTGAATAACATTAGGTAATGAATCAGACAAAACATCATCCTCAATAGGGAAATCTAATTCATTAATTTCAGTGATTACCTCAAGTATTGTGTGGGTAGCTTGTTCACCCTCTAGTGGAGTTGGCTCTTCCACAAGTAGAGGCTCTCCCTGGAGTGGATCTAGATGTCCTGGGCTAGCTGATGGTAGCTCCCCCTGCCTTGGTGCATCTTCTTGTCCTGCTGGAGATTGTCCAGCATTTCCAGTTTCTTCCTCATCTGGAGTGAACACTACATGCTCTTCAGAGCTGCTTGATGATTCTTGAGCCACAGGGGCTGTCTTCTTCTTCTATTTCTGGGGAGAGTCCTTTACTGGAGATGGTAGTTCTTTGGTCAGTACTCTTTCCCACCTAGAGAAGATTCTCATATCCATCTTCTCATGTGGTTGATCTTTGAACCTGCAGCTTGGTTCATTTCCTCAGGTATACTGCCAGCTAGGTAAAGACTTAGTATTCTACCCAGATTTGGCTTCTTCATACTCTCTTTTATCTTCTCAAACACAACTGCAGACCAATCAGTTTCTAGTTTGAAGATAATCCTGGTCATGAGACTGAACATGTGAGCTGAAATTCTGTCATGCCCACCAGGCTTGCTCAGTATGACCTTGCCCACTATCTCAGATAAGAACTTGCCTTGCATGTTCATTCCTTTTCTGTTGAATACAGATCCAATTTTCATTTTGGAGTCCAGTCCACACCATGTTAATGCTTCTATAGTCTTAGAAGCAGAAACATCTTCTTCTTTCTTAGTCCTTGGTAGTTGAAGTACCTTTCTCAGACTCTTAGGAGAGACCTTCACCTTTGCCCCATGAACTCTTGACTTTATCTTGAGTCCTGATTCATCTAGTGTTGCTCCATTCAGAAATTCCAGGACCTCCTTCTTCCAGATCTTGATCGGTTCTGAAACTAGAAATTCTAATCCAGTCTCTGCGATTAGGGTTATCACGCCTTTGATCTCGGGTTCCGCATCATCAAATGCGTGTCGCACGAGTTCATATCCTTCATTCACATTCTCTTCTAGCTTGGGTGTCATTAGGGTTTGAAGAAATTTGAATTTAGAGAAGAGAGATGTCGACACACAAGTTTGGTCTCGAAACTTTGGTGAGCGTGTCGTCAGACAATGGCGAAAACCTATTTATACCTTTCTAGAATCGAAGATGAAAGGGCGCGTCAAAATACTTAAATTGTGTCGACACTGTTGAAAAGTGTCGACACTGTTGAAAAGTGTCGACACTTACTTATAATGTCTTGACAACAATGTGTCGACACAAGTATAGTCGACAGAATATATGTGTCGACACTTGTTTATGTGTCGACACCGCTTTGCTCGACACTTAGTAGAGACTTTACTGGACTAATTTTAAGTAAAGTCTAAGTGTCGACACCACCTTGGATGTGTCGACACCTACACTGCATGTGTCGACACTAATTCTCTGAAGTGTCGACACCTACTTCCTAGATGTGTCGACACCATTTCTCTGAAATGTCGACACCACTACTATGTGTCGACACAGACAACTCTGTGTGTCGACACCATTTTACTTAGCCAATTTTGAAAACTTATTCTAAGTTTATCATACCTAATTCAATTTTGAATTTATTGAATTTTGTTTCATCTAAGTGCTTAGTATACATGTCAGCTAGTTGATTATTTGTATTAATATATTCTAGTGAAATATCTCCTTTTTCCACATGTTCTCTTAGAAAATGGTATTTTATTTCTATGTGCTTAGTCCTACTATGAGAGACAGGATTGTTTGCAATAGAAATAGCACTAGTAGAATCATAAAATAGAGGTGTTCTACTTACTTGTATATCATAGTCTTCTAGCTGATGTTGAATCCATAGAAGTTGAGCACAGCAACTTCCTGCAGCAACATACTCTGATTCTGCTGTGGAGATAGCCACACTTGTTTGTTTCTTACTACTCCATGATATCAGTCTTCCACCTAGGAATTGACAGGTTCCTGTTGTACTTTTCCTATCTTCCTTGCAGCCTGCAAAATCTGCATCTGAATAACCTATCAGTTCAAAGTCTCCATTCCTAGGGTACCAAAGGCCTAGATAAGGAGTGCCCTTAAGATATCTCAGAATTCTCTTGACTGCTGTCAAATGAGATTCTTTAGGGCATGCTTGGTACCTAGCACAGACATATGTAGCATACATGATATCTGGTCTACTAGCAGTCAAATATAATAGGGAGCCAACTATCCCTCTATACAAAGTCTCATCTACAGGTTTCCCTGCATCATCTTTGCTGTGAGACATACTTGACCCCATAGGAGTTTTCATGGTACTGGATGATTCCATACTATACTTCCTTATCAATTCTAGGGTGAAATTAGACTGGCATATGGATAAACCATCCTCAGTCTGTCTAACTTGGAGACCCAAGAAGAACTTAAGTTCCCCCATACTGTTCATTTCAAATTGTCCTTGCATTAGTTTTGCAAACTTTCTGCAAAGACTACTTTCAGTAGACCCAAATATGATGTCATCTACATATATTTGGACTAGAATGATCTTTCCTCTGGATTCCCTAAGGAATAGAGTCTTTTCTATTTTCCCCCTTGTGAATTTATTCTCAATGAGGAAACTAGTCAGGGTTTCATACCAAGCCCTAGGGGCTTGTTTTAACCCATACAAAGCCTTCCTAAGTCTATAGACATAATTAGGTTTGATAGAATCAACAAAACCTGATGGGTGTTCCACATAGACTTCTTCCTTCAGATTTCCATTCAGAAAGGCTGACTTAACATCCATTTGGTATACTTTAAAACCTTAATAGGTTGCATAGGCCACGAACATCCTTATAGCTTCCAGTCTGGATACTGGAGCAAAGGTTTGATCAAAGTCAATACCTTCTTCCTGCCTATATCCCTTAGCAACCAGTCAAGCTTTGTTCTTTATAATCACTCCATGTTCATCCATCTTGTTCCTAAAGATCCACTTAGTTCCAATTATGTTGTGGTCTTTTGGTTTAGGAACAAGCTCCCAGACTTTGCATCTTTTGAACTGGGTCAGCTCCTCTTGCATTGCCTCAATCCAATGAGGGTCTAGGATGGCTTCTTCAAATTTCTTTGGCTCAACTTGGGATAGAAAGCTGGAGTAGAATACTGAACTTAGATTTTTGCTCCTTGTTTGTACCCCTTGTCTGAGATCACCAATAATTTAATTGGCTGGATGATCTTTTAGATGTCTATTAGCTGGAGGCAGCCTGTCTTCAGGTTGTACTCCTTCAGCTTCTTCAACTTGCTGCAACCCTTGGTCTTCTTCTGCATCAGGTGCATCTAGTACTCCCCCTGGACATCAGCCACTATCATCCACATGCTGACTTGTAGTAGAAACTTCTTCAATAGTGAGCTTGTCCATCTTCTCAGTCACACCTGTAGAGCTGCAAATACTTCTAGACAATTCATTGTTAATGAGTCTAGCTTCATCAAACAATACTTGTACTGACTCTTCTACAACTTGAGTAGTCAAGTTTTAGACCCTATAAGCCTTACTATTGTTGCTGTACCCAACAAAGATCCCCTCTTGGGATTTGGCAGCAAACTTGGTTAAGTAAGACTTACCATTGTTAAGTATATAACATTTACAACCAAAGATCCTGAAATATGATAGATTTAGTTTTCTGCCTTTCACAATCTCATAGGGGGTCTTATTGTGGCTCTTTGTGATAGTAGCCCTATTAATCACATGACATGCAGTATTAACTGCCTCAGCCCAAAAATATTCAGGAAGAGATGTGTCACTTAATAGGGTTCTACCAGCCTCAATCAAGGTTCTATTTTTCCTTTCAGCAATGTCATTTTGCTGAGGTGTTCTTGGTGAGGAAAATTCCTGGAATATCCCAAACTCTTCACATAGCTTTGTCATACTATCAGACTGGAATTCAGTACCATGGTCACTTCTTATTTTGACCACTGTACTGTCTAACTCATTCTGAATTTGTTTGACAAAATTATAAAAGATACTAGGAGTTTCAGATTTCTGTCTAAGGAAGAACACCAAGGAAAACCTTGAGTAGTCATCTACAACTACAAATGTGTAGACCTTCCTACCTAGGCTGTGAACTGGCATAGGACCAAAAATATCCATATGCAAGAGGTACAAGCACCTCACAGCATCTTTGTTTTTAATGCTATTAAAGGTGGATCTAGTCTGCTTGCCCTTTTGACAAGCTGAGCATATCCCATCTTTAATACACTTAACCTGAGGACCATTCCTCACTAACGCTTTGCTATAGAGTTGGCCAATTATCTTGTAGTTAAGATGGGCTAGCCTCTTGTTCCATTTGACACAATGAGACACTTTCTCATCAGCTACAAGACACACAGGAGAAACATTATTCTCACACATAATGTCTAGACAATAGACATTTCTCCTCCTATAACCTATCAGAATGATCTTTTGATCATTTGACCTCCTGATATGACAACCATCTTTGACAAATGAGATGTCATATCCTAAATCACTCAGCTGACTTATACTAATGAGGTTGTGTTTCAAACCTTTAACATAAGCTACTTGAGTAATTGTAATAAGGTTGCTAGAAATGTTACCAAAGCCTTTGATGATTCCTTTTTCAGAACCACCAAAGGTGACTTTAGGACCATCCTTGATTGGTGTATAGTCCTTCAGCAATCCCCTAGTTCCAGTCATGTGCGTGGAACATCCACTGTCCAAGTACAATATTGGGGCATGGCCACTTGGAGTCACCTGCAAAACATATTAGTTAACCTTAGAACCCAAAGAATTCTTGGGTCCTTGGTGCTGGTTAGTTTGCCTCTTAACAAAACTACCTGTAGCTTTTCTAGTAGGCAGATTGCTACTCACCTTGGCACTTGAATTATGCCAACAGTCTATGGCAAAGTGGCCTACCTTGCCACAACACCAGCACTCAAATCTGTTGTACCTTTGCTTAGGTACAACCCTGGCTGTAGTATCTACAGCAGGCTTGTTGAGTACTGGGGCTTTGCCCTTAGACTTCGACTGAACAGTCCTGGCAGGTTTAGTAAACCCCAATCCAGTTTTACCCTTTTGAGAAATGAACTCAGCTATCAAAGGTAGAACAGACTGTGGTTTAGAAAACCTTGCTACTATATCTCTCTCTTTCTGAAGACTAATCTCCAGATTTCTGATTTGATCATTTTTAAATGTTATAGTCCCCATCTGAATAACAGTTATGTGCTTCAGTCGGGCTATTTCATTTAATTTCTGATCAATCAACTTATCAAAATCTGTTGTAGCAACTTTAAGACTGGCAATCTCCTTAGCCTGACTCTTGGCCAAGGATTTGCTTTTCTATAAAGTTTGCAACACTACTCTATATTCATCAATCAATTGATGAATATCTCCTTCAGATTCAGATCCACTCTCATCACTTGATGCTGATGAATCTGATTCTGATCCAGTACTAGAAATTGAACTAACAGAACAATTTTGTACCTGACTTGGTCCAGGCTGATCCTGGATTTTGTCTCCTTCTGATAAGGTCATCAGTCCCTGGCACTGATTGTCCTCTTGCTCATATATAGAGTTCATTAATTGTATGAACTCATCTTCCTCTTCTTCAGCAAACAGTCCAATGTAAGCTTCAGCTTCTGAATCTGATTCTAAAGATGACATATCAGACAGACTTTTGTCCTTCTTAACAACAAAGGACCTTTCCTTTTTGCCCTTGATGTGAGTCTTATTCTTATCAGTAGACTCTTTCCTCTTCTCTGGACAGTCAGCAACAACATGTCCCTGTTTGTTACAACAATAACAGACTATCTTTGAAGATGTAGTTTTACTTGTCTTGGGATTTCTCCTGTCATACTTTGATGACTTCTGTGAAGTGGATGGCTTAGACCTCCACTATTTCTTCTTAAGAAACTTCTGAAAATGTCTAATGAAAGCTGCAAAATCTTCATCACTCTCACTGTTTTCAGAATTCTTCCTTTCTGACTCATCTGACTCAGTCTCAGCAAATTTTGGAGGTGGAGATGGAGACTTACTTTTATATTTCTTGGTGGCTTCTATCTTGAATGCCACAGCTCTTTCTTTATGTTCAACTCTTGTAGTATTCTCCTCCTCCTTCCTTACCATTAACTCCATCTCATATGATAACAGTTTTCCAAACAATATTGGAGGAGGAATGTCTGCTAATTTGACCATTTCCCTTATGGTACAAATCTTAGTATCCCAGTCTTTAGTTAGGGATCTCAAGAACTTATCATTCAGCTCATAATTGCTGAATTCTCTTCAATAGGACATTAACTCATTAACTATCCTATAGAATTTCTTGTAGCACTCAGTTATGTTATCAGACCTGCCTTGTCTGAAGCTTTCATACTCTTGATTCAATAAAGACTTTCTATCCTGTCTAACTTCTTCAGAGCCCTCCATGTACACTATCAGTGTGTCCCACATTTCCTTTGATGTTTAACATTGTATCAAATTCTGAAATGTGGCATCATCTATTGCACTTACAATTATATTCTGAGCCCTCTTGTCCATGGTGGCCAGAATAATCTCATCTTTAGTCATCTCTGAAAAGTCCTTAGGAGTTCTCTGATTTGCATCCAGAACTGATACTTTCATAGGCACATATGGCCCTTCTTTGACTGTGATATAGATTCTAGGGTCAGATGCTTCCATAAATAGTCTAACCCTTTCTTTCCAGATGTCAAAAATCTCCTTTCTACAGATTGGCAACTTCATGGATCCAAGTTCTTTGTGATTCTCTGTTGAACCCATTTTCTTGATTTTCTTGATTATGCTGAGTCTGCCTACAGGATCTTTTACTCAGACTGTTATGTCCTTTTTGAGTAACCTCCCTCTAATACCACTTGAAAGAAATTGTACCTAATCACCTAGAGGGGGGGGGGGTGAATAGGTGACCTTAATCTTTTTAAACTTTTAGGCAGAATAAATCACATAATTCACAGAACATAAAACAGCAACCACAGAATCATTCACACACAGAGTACACACAGTTTTATAGTGGTTCCCCAAGGTCTGGGTACATCCACTTTCCTTCTTCACCTATCTAGTAGTGTACTAGATTCGGCCAAACTCCTCCACTATTCCTCAGATCCTCAGATCTTACACTCAGAACCCCAAACAGGTTCCTACAGCTCAGAGTGATCCCACTCCTACAACTCAGGCTCAATAGCCCTACCACTCAGTCTTCACAAAGACCTACACTCAGCCTTCAACAAGGCCTACTGATGACTACTTTTAGTCATCATTTTTGATATAGTTTAGTTTAAGAAATTCCTAAGTTAATTGGTATTTTTGCTTACTTTATCTTATTATGCTTTCTTTCATATCTTATTTGTTTGTTATAAATATATTTTTTTTATGTTATGTTATGTTTATGTTATGTTCAATCTTATTTTTATTTTATAGGTATGTTATAATAATTAATGTTTTGATAAAAAATATGTGTCTAATTTGTTATGTTTTATGTTGTTGTGCAGCCTACATAATGCAACCCAATTGGAGCAGCTCTCTTCCACCAAAACAGCCCACATGATGCAGCCCGACCACTACATAATGCAACTCAATTGGAGCAGCCCTCTTCCACCAAAACAGCCCACATGGTGCAGCCCGACCACTTATGGTGCAGCCCCTCTACATGATGCAGCCCCCTACATGCAGCCCTTGAAGTTTGGAGCAGCCCGGCCCTTTTCCTTGAAGACTACATGATGCATTCAGCCCCTCTTCAAGCTTCCCAAGCCCATATAGTGCAGCCCACTTCGTCCACGTGTGGCCGGCCACTCATTTTCCCCCCTCCCTCATCATTTATTGCATTCATGCAATCTCTCATTCATATGGCCGACCACCCCTCTTTCTCTCCCTCTTTTATTTTCTTTATTTAATCCACATTCATGCATATCCTCTCTCTCTCCCATCCTCATTAATTTCCACATGCATGAATCTCTCATTCATGCTTGGCCGGCCCCTCTCTTCCCCCGCCTCTTTATTCCTCATTCATCTCCCCCTCTCTATTTTATATTCTCTATTTTATTTCCATAAATTGCATGCAATGAATCCACCTTCCTCTCTCTCCTTCATTTAATGCCATGCATGAACATTTTCCCCTACACATGGCCGGCCACCCCCCTTTATCCCTTCATCTCCATTTTTCTAGAACCTTCCTCCTCTCCTATAAAAGGAAGCCCATGCCTCATGTTGAGAAAAAAAAGAGAAGCTTGATGAGTTAGAAAGTTTTTATTAGAGAAGTTTTTGTTTAAGTTAGTTAAGATTTTGTTCTAATGCAAGTTTTCATTTCTTGTTGTATTTCTCTTCTTATTGTAATCTTTCTTTTAATAGAATAGTATTGTCTTGTCTTTATTATTATGTATCTCTTTTTAACTTTTTAATGAAAAATTATTCACTTTCTCTTATTCTTGTGATTTCCCTTTTTACTATGTGTAGCTAATTTTCCGTTAGCATTCGATCATGGGGATCCATGAAATGAGATGAGGTTTTCCTTTATTTTTTTAGTTTTTTTTTTTGTCTAAATTATATTCGATCCTTCTTTGATTCTTCTCGCGTCGACTCCGTATTTCCGGTATACGGTAGTAGGCTTGGGATCTCATATTTGAGTAGCCGAGAGGCTCGTGAATGTGAAAGATCACTCAAAGAAGGAAGGAGTTGAATGCAACCCTAGAGATAGGATGACGTAAATCTTCCGGATTGGAGTCAAATCCAATAGTGCGGGTCACCTCGATAATGCGGCTTTAGGCCTTTTTGACTTGAAAGAGATTTCTGTCAAAACGTCTATAAGTTAGGAGACTTAATGCTCTAGCGAGATTTTGTCTTATTTTCGGATCGGTCACGGTCGAGTATGATTTGCAAATTTAAAACTAGGCCTTTTTATCCCTCTCATCTCGTTTTATGGTGAATCTTCGATCGAATGCTAGTTTTTTTATTATAAAGTTTTTCGTCTAAAAAATTATCTTTCGTTTTAGTTTAAAAAATTCTCAAAACCCACTTTCTTCCGGTAGGATAATAGTTCAAGCGTGAGTAGCAGTACTTGACAACCCCGTGTTTTAATAAGACCTTGATACTACAATTCGACAGGTACACTTGCCTGTTCGGGTTTTAACCCATCAAGTTTTTGGCGCCGTTGCCAGGGACATCTTCGTCAATATTTTGAAAACGCTTACGCTATTACTTTTGCAAAAAATCAAAAAAAAAATTTTAATTTTTCGCTTTCTTTTTGGTAACAGTTTTTCTTTATGGAATCGTCTTATTTTGGCACATTTTGTAATTTTTGCGGGTCGCTTGACCACTTTTATTCTGAATGTCTTTCGGGAATCCCTCCATCTTTTGATTTCAATTTTTTTGGAGCAGGTCAAAGTGGCCAATTTGACCCTTACTCCAATTTTTATCCTACTTGGGAGATGGGACACCCATCTTATTTTTCTTATGATTTTGCCCCGCAAAGCGTCGCGCCTCTAAATTTTAATTCAATCGATAATGGGTATTTTGAATTGCAAACTTCTATTGATAATATTAATTCGCATTTAAAGACCATTATCGATTATTTTTCTTGTGAGACCGCTTCGTTTTCTTCGTCTTCTTCTCCGTCTCCTCCAATTTCTTCATGTAATGAGTCACCGGATATCCCGGCGTGCCTTTTTCCTCTCGAGGAGGATAACTATTTGTATATTCCGGATTGTTTCCTTCCTCCTTTGGATGACACCTCTATGGATATTCCGGCATGCTTCTTACCCGTTGAGGATGACGAGACATCTCTTATTTCTTCTTTTGAAGACGTTTGTGATTCCATTTTAATTTCAACTTCCACTGTTCCAAATTTTCCTATTTTTAGCGAATCTTCTTCTTTTGTTTTAGATACTTCTTCTTCAGTTCTTTCTACCCCCCCCCCTCCTCCCAAAATTTCCCAAGATTCTCCTTCTCCTTGTGAAATTTTCGTTAATGAAACCGCTTTTTCATCTTCTTTTATTCCTCTTTCTATTTCTTCTTCTTTTTTCTCTTCTCCTGTTGACGACCCCTTCTTATTTACAGCGGAGTTCTTCTATAACTCCATATGTTCCTTTTTGGGCGTCATTCCCTTGAAGATTCCACCGCATGTCGGTGCGATTCTTCACTTTTTCTTTTTTTTAATTTACTCTCCTAAGCGCATACTTAGGGAGTTACCACTGCATTCACTTTTTATTTTCCATTTAGCTAACTAATAACGTCGGGCGCAACCGACGTTAAACAAAGAGCGCTCTTGGGAGGCACCCCTTGCTTATCCTTTTGCTATTTCTTTTTCTTTTTGTTTGCTTATTGTGTTTTGCAGGAATAAAACCTCCGGCGGTTCGTTTGGCTCCATCATTTTTTTCTCTTCCTTAGGCCTGAGTCGGTGTCCAGCTTAAGCATGGGGGAACGACATAAGCATTCGGTCTTACGAATCCGGGGAAGTCGTTTTCTTTTTAAGTATTTACTTTATTGCACCCTCCTCCCTTTTCTTATCCCTTTTTTTGTTTTTGTTTTTCTTTTGACTTTTGATGTCGACAAAGCTCCTCTGAGTGTCGACACTACTTCTAAATGTCGACACAGCTTCTCTGGACATTTCTTCATTGTGTGTCGACACGGCCTGTATGTGTCGACACTTTCCTTCTGGTGTCGACTCTGCATTCCTGGTGTCGACACAATTACTCCAAGTGTCGACACTACTTCTCTGGGTGTGGACACAAGTCTTCTTAAGTGTCGACACATTTCTTCTGGGTGTCGACACATGGACTTAGAAACTTTTCAGCTTTCCCTGCAAATACTTAACCTGCATAACTAAATTAAAAACATATCAAATACATTTTGATGTATATCATTGAGTAGGGTGAGGCTTCTTCAAATCAGGTACATGTATTCCAATGTACCCAACACTCTCCTACTTCCTTGGTCTCTAAGTGAAGCAGCTACCTGATGGCATCTTCATCTCCCAAGCTAAGTATGTTAAAGATATTCTTAAGAAGTTTTTGATGGCTTATGCCTCAGCAAAGAAAACACCTATGGCTACTAATGTAGTAATAGTTTCTGGTCCACATGGGAAACCTGTTGACCAGAAGTTATATATGGGCATTGTTGGGTCCCTATTATATCTTATAGCTAGCAGACCTAATATCATGTTTGTCACATGCCTTTGTGCTAGGTTCTAAGTGAACCCTAAAGAATATCACCTAATTTTTCTAAAAAGAATTTTGAGATATATAAAGAGTTGTCCGAGTCTAGGTCTATGGTATCCTACATAGTCAGAATTTGATTTAACTGGATATTCAGATGCTGACTTTGCTGGATGCAGGGTTGATAGGAAAAGTACCTCAGGAACTTGCCAGTTCCTTGGTATGAGATTAGTCTCTTGGTTTTGTAACAAGTAGTCATCTGTGTCTACATCAACAACCGAAGCAGAATACATAGCTGCTGGCAGTTGTTGTTCCCAGATGTTGTGCATTCAAAACCAACTCCTAAAATATGGTTTCAACTTAAATAATTCAACTCTACTATGTGATAACACAAGTGATATAACCATAGCACAAAATCTAGTCCATCACAGTAGGACTAAGCATATAGACATTAGACATCATTTCATTAGAGAGTGTGTAGAAAAAAATAAAATTAAACTTGTCTATATCTGTACTGATTTACAAAGAGCTGATATTTTCACTAAACCCTTGAATGAAAGAAATCACTTATTCTTTATAAATCAGCTTGGAATTATCAATGGAGAAGACTTAGTTTAATTTCTGTCTGAACTCGATGAATTTGCCAAAGTTCATCGAACGGATCTCGACGAACTGGTGAAAGTTCTTGAGATATTCGTCGAACGGAGATCGACGAACTCTGTGTGATTGAAGTCATTTTCGTCGAACAGAGATCGACGAATCTACTTCAGAAAACTTTCATCGAACGGAGCTCGACAAAATGTCTTCAAATCTTCAGACTGAGCTCGACAAATTACTTAACTGCAAATTATTTCGTTGACCATAGATCGAAGAATTATTTTATTTTTCGTGGAACGGAGTTTGTCGATTCATATTCTGAAAAACCTTATATTTAGGTTTTCTTCGACCTCCATCCCGCGCTTTCAGTTCCTTTGCACTTGATCGTCATTTTTCTCTTACAGGAACTCTAATGGCGATTCCAGCAGGCAATCTTACGGCAATGAAATTCGACACCGGCTTTGATGATGATTTTGATTCCTTCCAGCACTCCGACCCAATCTTTCTTGAAATACTGCAACTGGTTGAAGAACAGAAATTGATGAATCTGTTGTCCACTAGCATAAAGATATCTGCCACTGAGATCAGAGGATGGGTCTATACCTCCTCCACCACAGATGAGAACACTATGACAGGGACAGTATCGGGTAATGCTATTTCTCTTACTCCCGTCGTCCTCACAGAAATTTTTGGATTAAGTAATGGTGAAGAAGAATTAGAAATGGATACTAAAGAGTTTTATATGATGCTGAATATGATGGGTTATTTTGGACTAACCCCTAACAAATTGCTTAAGAAACACCTCTCTGCTGAATTTAAATTCCTACCAGATATTGTGGGAAAAATATTGTTGGGCAAGCACACCGCCCATGACTACATAACCAGGCACCAATTCCTGGTAATGTGTGCAGTGGTTAACAAGAAAATAGTGAACTGGGCTCAGATCATGTTTGATCTAATTAAGAAAAAGAATACAAAGAAAGATGTGTGTTTTGGAAGAATATTAGGGATCTTCCTGAAGGAAAAGGCTGCTGAATCTCTGGTCTTCCAGACCATATTCATCAATGCCTATAAGAGGCTCACATGTGCTCTCTTTGGCAGGTGGAATAGGACCATCACCAAGCCCTCCAAGGCTCCCTCGTCTTCCCCCAAGGCTTCTGAGAGTACTAGGGCTGATCCAGCCATTTCCCTCCCTACTGAAGAGATTCCTCCTCCACCTCCCTCACTTCCAGCCATCCCACCTCAACATCAGATGCTACAATAACCCTCTTCCATAATTCCTTCTCTTCAACAATGACAACAACAACCACAACATCCAATTCATATTCCTACTCCAGCTTCATCTCCTGAAACCTCTCCACAAATAAACATCACTGAAATTCCCTCCTCTCCCATTCAGGAATACCATCAACCCTCTCCATCTCAATCACCACAACCAACCCCACCTCAATCACCCCATGGGGCACACATTTCCTCACCACCTTCATCTCCTTTACCCACCCATCTTGATAACATCCCATTCTTCAATCTGCCTTCATCCCCCCTGTTGGAACACCCTATTACTAATTTGGGTCAGGATCACTATGTCTCTAGGAACCTTTGCTTGACCTTCTGTATAGCTTAATAGGTCAATTAGAATTGAGTCTAAGGGTTAGAAGTCTAGGTTTGGAAGCTGCCCTGAAGACCAGGATTCTCTTTCTGAAGACTAAGTCATATCGTCGAGCTCAGCACGACGATTCGTCGAACTCCGGTCGACGATCGTCTAGCTCAACTTCGACAGATCGTCGAACTCCATTCGATGATCGCTGAGCTCAACTTCATTATATCGTCGAACTCCATTCAACGATCGGTGAGCTCAGTTCGACGATTTTGACTCTGTATTGGATCTTTATCTCTGAGCTCAGTTCGACGATCTTTGAGCTCAGATCGACGATTATTTTGCTGCTTTGTGTTTTCAGATCGCTGAGCTCAGCTCGACGATAGCAGAGCTCAGTTCGACGATTTCAGATAACTTCCAGATTTCAAATTCAAATCAGTTAGGAGTTATTCTGCAATTAATTCAGAGATTTGCTACCCGTTTTCATTCAATTCTGGACCAAGTTTCAAGGGATTTTTCAAGGAATGTTTCTGTGGACTTTCCTCTAGAAGAGATTATGCAATTAAGGATGCAATCAATGCAGACCAACGGCTATCCTTGACAGAGAATGTTATTCTACTCTATACCAGAGAATAAGAGACAGAATTTTTGAATCTCTCAATAGAAGAACACACAATACAGAGAGAGACATACTGACTATAGAGACACATTCAAAAATCTTCTGTCAAAAGGAATTCTGAAGAACACTCATCCAAGGAGACCAAGTTTTCAAATCTTCAGATCTCTTTAGTTTTCAAAGTGTTCAAGGCCAACATATTTTCAAGACTCCAGACACTCAACATTTCAGCTATTGCTGAAATCATCCATTGCTGGAGTTCAATCTTTGAAGGCCTATCACCCTCAGCAAAGCTTTTCTTCCTGAAGATCTCAAGGATTCAGGGGGAGCTTTGACAACAACAATCCACATAGTCTTCTCAGTTGTTTGAGAAAAAGAAGACTTCCATCACTCACTCACCCCCACTCTATAAAGGGTTTTTCAAACTCCCTTCAAAAGTTTGAACCTGGTTTTTGAGCACCTTGTCAAAAGCTCATTGGTGGCAAGACACCTGATCAAAAAATCTGCTTTGGTTTTTGAGCACCTTATCAAAAGCTCATTGGTGCCCAGGACACCTGATCAACTCATCCTGTAGTGGATTCCTACCTAGGGTGGTAGAAGAGTGGATGTACCCAAGTTTGGGGAACCACTATATTTCCTTGTGTCTTCTGGTTTTGCTTGTGCTTATGTTTGTTTCTGGCCTTGATTTTTCTGTGCTTAGTTTTTGCTTAGCTTAGTGCTGTGATTAGATTTATTTTTGCTTCCCTGCTCACACATATTACAACAACTGTTGTAAAAGTTTGTAAAAGTTTTTAAAGCACCATATACTCTATTCACTCCCCTTCTAGAGTATATCAGATCTAGTTGCACTTTCAATTGTTATCAAAGCGAGGTTTGTTAAACATACCATACCTGATTGGTTGTACAGGCTAACACCTGAACCCAAAGATCCCAAACTAGATCTGTTTTTTTGTGGTATTTTATTATTAGATTTTGTTTGCACAAATCATGGCCCAAAACAAAGATTATGCTAGCACCAGACCTCCTGTGTGCAATCTTTCCAAGTTTGCACTTTGGAAGGCAAGGATTAGACTTTACATGAATTCTATTGACGAAGATATCTTTAATTCTGTTTTGACAGTGTGTCCAAGACCCCCAGAGTGCACAAGTACAAATGTTGTTCCACCTCCATCAGGAACAGATGCTGATATCAAAAAATGGAAAGTAGCTGATGCCAAGGCTATGAACATCCTGGCCCAGACAATGTCAGATGACATATTTCAAAAGGTAGCTGAATGCAATTCAGCCACGGAAATTTGGGACAAGCTCTCAGAAATAGTCTCAGGCTCAGCTGATGAGAGAAAGGACAGAAGATCCCATCTCATCTCCCAATATGAGAATTTCAAGAAGGGAGAGACTGAGTCAGTGGGAGACATGTACAACAGACTAAGTCTAATTGTCAGTGAACTAAGGACATTGGACAAGGAGATCTCTCTAACTGAACTTAATGACAAGATCCTAATGTGCTTCCCCAGCTCTTGTGATTCAAGAATCTAGCAAATTAAAGATGCCAGAAGTCTGAATGAGATCACTACTGAAGCTCTGTTGGGTAAGATCAAATCTTTTGAGCTACTTATCAAGAATAGATAGGAAGAACAGAAGGCTGCTTCACTAGCCACAATAAAAGAGAAGACCATAGCATTCAAAGCAACTGAGGATCTGCCTGAAGATAAAGCTACAGGCAATGATGAACTACTCAGTCTGTTGGCCAAAAGATTCTACAAAATGGCCAGAAAGGACTTCAGAAGAAGATCATACAAGGAGCAGGATAAGCCAAGGTATGACAAGTCCATTGGTAACAATAAAGACATTATTTGCTTTGGTTGCAGGAAACCAAGGCACATAGTTCCTGACTGTCCAGAGAACAAGAACAAGGACAGAAGGGACGGGAAAGAAAGAAGGAAGGAGAAAGACTCCAAAAGGAATGGCAATAGCAAACCTTCTTCAAGCAGAAATAAGCATACAAGAAAAGGGTTTGTTGCTGAATCCTGGAGTGAGACAGAAGAGGAGTCAGAAGCCTCTTCCAGCTCCAGTGATGATGAGGATGATGCAGAAGAAAAGGAGTTCTGCATGATGGCAATCAATGTCTCACAACACAATTCAGAGGAAGAGGAGTCAGAGTCAGACTCAGAGACTCAACCTGAAGAAGATCAGGTAATTAGTTCTTTTGATTTTAGTTCAGAAGATTTTAAAACTGAATTTAAAGCACTGTGTTTAGACCTGCTAAAGTCTGAGAAAGAGATTATCTCTCTCAGAAATCAATTATCTTAACACAATACCTTAAAGTCAGAAAACCTCAAACTCTCTCAGGAGTTGGAGAACTGTAGGAAACAGATAGCTTCACTGAAAAGTGAGCTCTCTGAGGCCAACAAGTTTGAAGAATCCCTTAATGGGAGAAGCATCAAGCTGATGGACATCACAAGCACAGTGAACTCTAGATTTAACAGTACACTGGGCTTGGGTGCTTCATCCAGCAAACCTATAGTCCTAACAACTCCCATCAAGTTCATTTCTGACAAAGGAAAGGGAGTTGTAGAGGTTGCTAGGAAAAATTCTGATCTGCCTCAGAAAACCAAGTCCCAGCAGAAATCGTCGAACGTATATCGACGATCGCCGAATGAAGATCGACGATCGCCGAACGCAGCTCGATGATCTCAGGAAAAATCGTCGAACGCTGATCGACGATCTCAGCCAAAGTCATCGAACGCAGGTCGACGATCTCATATACCTGACCTCAGCCATAGTCGACCGTCGAACGGAGCTCGACGATCTGACCCAAGATCGTTGAACGCAGCTCCAAGATCGTCGAACAGAGGTCAGAGCTCTGGAAACTTTTTCAAAGGCAAATCAAAATTGAATCCTAAGAGTTATTCATCCCAAACCATTAACCCTTATACTGAATGGATTTTACCTCCAAGGAGATATCATCCTGAAAGATATAAGAGTCAACCTGGGATGTCTTTCATTTCTGAATTCAAAGGCTATCAACCTAGGCCCAAGGTAAACTGGGTCAAAAACAAATGAATTGTTTTATGTGCAGGTGAAGACCTATCCAACATCTAACCAGCAATGGTATTTGGATAGTGGGTGCTCTAAGCACATGACAGGGAACAAGGACAACCTCACATCCTTCAGAGCCAAGCTTGGACCCAAAGTTATCTTTGGTGATTCCAACTTTGGACAAACTAAAGGATATGGTGCAGTCCAGATTGGATCAGTAACTTTCAAGAAGGCAGCTTATGTGGAAGGACTGAAGCACAACCTAATTAACATCAGTCAGCTGTGTGATGAAGGCTACCAGGTGACCTTAAGCAAAGCCTTATGCAAAATCAAGTCAGAGAACAACACAACAGTGTTGACAGGTAAAAGGAAAGGTAACATCTACCTAGTAGATTTTCTTTCAACTGATGTAGATATCTGCTTGTTTAATTCAGTCTGTAGACCAAATGTTTTATGGCATAAGAGATTAGGACACCTAAACCTTAGAACTATTGCTAGGGTATCCAAGGACAACCTTGTTAGAGGACTACCTTCTGGCCCCTACAAGATGGAAGGACTCTGCAGGGCTTGTCAATTAGGCAAGCAAACTAAAAACAGTTTTAAGTCACTTAATAAGAGTGATTCACCTAGGATATTGTATCTGTTACACATGGATCTCTTTGGACCCATCACAGTACAAAGCCTAGGAGGGAAATCCTATACTTTAGTAGTTGTAGATGACTTCACTAGATTCACTTGGGTGTTCTTTCTAAGGAAGAAGTCTGATAACTTTAAGTGTCTGACAGAGTTTCTCAAATGTTTACAGATTGAGTTCAATACTCACATTGCCCTGATCAGAAGTGATCATGGGACAGAGTTTAATTCTCTTCTTATGCAATAGTTCTGTCAGAGTGAAGGGATCAGGCACACTTTCTCAGCTCCTAGAACTCCTCAACAAAATGGGGTAGCTGAAAGGAAAAATAGAACCCTTATTGAATCTGCCACTACATTGTTGTCAGATGCTCATCTACCTCTATCCTTTTGGGCAGAGGCAGTGAACACCTCCAACTATGTGTTGAACAGAAGTCTGATACATAAACTAAAGGGAAAGACTCCCTATGAATTACTCAAAGGGAAGAAACCTAAAGTTGACTATTTTAGAGTATTTGGTTGTATTTGCTATATTCATAATAATGACAAGAAATATATAGCAAAATTTCAAGCCAAAGCTGATGAAGGAGTGTTTCTGGGATACTCCATAATCAGCAAGGCCTATAGGATCTATAATAAGTCATCTTTGAAAATTGAGGAATCTGTTCACATTTCATTTGATGAAACTAACATGTCTTTCAAGGAGAAGATTTCTTCTACCATAGAACCTTTGCAGGAACATTCTCTAGTTGAAGACTTGAACAGGTTACAGGTTACTCAAGAGGATGAAAGCAGTGAAGATGAAGGGAATGCTCAACACATTGAAGCACAACTTGAAGAGCCAGTTGTTGTACCACAAGAGGAAACAACAACACAGGTTGGTGAACAATCAACACCCCCTGTTGATTTAGTAACATCAAGAGACCATCCAATTTCCCAAATAATTGGAGAAATCTCAGCTGGTGTGCAAACCAAAAATCAGGTCAACCAAAACCTGTTGCACACCTGCTTCCTATCTCAAATTGAACCTCAGTCCATTCAAGATGCAAAGCAAGATCCACACTGGATCATTGCAATGCAAGAGGAGTTGCATCAATTTGAGAGGAACAAAGTATGGGAACTAGTGCCAAAGCCTAAGGATCATTCCATTGTTGGAACAAAATGGGTATTCAGAAACAAACTGGATGATCAAGGAGTAATTATAAGGAACAAGGCAAGGCTAGTCACTCAGGGATACTCTCAAGAAGAAGGAATTGACTACGACCAGACCTTTGCACCTGTTGCAAGATTGGAAGCCATCAGAATATTTCTAGCTTATGCAGCTCACAAAGGCTTCAAAGTATATCAGATGGATGTCAAAAGTGCTTTCTTGAATGGAGACATCAAAGAGGAAGTCTATGTCAGACAACCTCCAGGTTTTATCTCTCCAACTTATCCTGATTATGTTTTTAGATTAAATAAAGCATTATATGGTCTCAAGCAAGCTCCTAGAGCATGCTATGAGACCTTAGCATGCTTTCTATTGGAAAATGGTTTTATAAGGGGTAGAGTAGACCAAACTCTTTTTATTAGAACCCATAAGTCTCATACCCTACTAGTACAAATTTATGTAGACGATATTATTTTTGGTTCTACTGACTCAAAATTATGCAGAAGGTTTTCTAACCTAATGCATTCTAAATTTGAGATGAGTAGCATGGGTGAGCTATCCTTCTTCCTAGGATTGCAAGTCAAGCAACATGCTGAAGGCATCTTCATTTCTCAAACCAAGTATGCACATGAATTGGTTAAGAAATTTGGTATGTCTGAGGCATCTTGTATGAAAACACCCATGCCTACTAACGCTGTATTGGATGCTGATGAACATGGGAAACCTATTGATCAGACAACATACAGAGCAATGATTGGCTCTTTACTGTATCTTACAGCTAGTAGACCAGATATAATGTTTGCTACATGTATATGTGCTAGGTTCCAAGTAAGCCCTAGAGAGTCACACCTAACATTAGTAAAGAGGATTCTCAGGTATGTTAAAAGTTGTCCAAATTTAGGTCTCTGGTATCCAAAAGATTCAGCATTTGAGTTAACTGGATTCTCTGATGCTGATTATGCTGGATGCAGAATTGACAGGAAAAGCACCAGTGGAACTTGTCAGTTCCTTGGTGACAGACTTGTCTCTTGGTTTTGTAAGAAACAAACATCTGTGTCAACTTCAACTACTGAAGCAGAATATATGGCTGCAGGCAGTTGTTGTTCACAAATCTTGTGGATCCAAAATCAACTCCTAGACTATGGTTACAACTTAGAGAAGTCTAAAATCTTTTGTGATAACACAAGTGCTATTTCCATAGCTCAAAATCCAGTCCTCCATAGTAGGACAAAACACATAGAGATTAGGCATCATTTCTTAAGGGATAATGTTGAAAAGAATAAAATTGAATTACAATATATCCCAACTGATTTACAAAGGGGAGACATTTTCACCAAGCCCTTGGATGAAAAGAAACACACCTTCTTCCTAAATCAGCTAGGAATGTTAGATGGAGGAAGTCTTAAATAATCTCCAAGATTTTGAAAGTTTAAAAATTGACCAATACTAGGCAAACTTTCTGATTTTTCTTAGTGTCTAGAATTTCTCTGATCTCTGAACTGCGCTCGACGATTTACCCCAAGATCGTCGAACGGAGATCGACGATTTCCAAAATCGTCGAACTGAGTTCAGCGCCTCTCAGATAGTATGAACTATCTCTTCCGGTCAACGATCGTCGAACGGAGCTCGACGCTCTCCAAGATCGTCGAACGGAGATCGACGATGTTGAAGACTCTTCAGATTCCTTTAGGAGCCTCGATCGTCGAACTGAGTTCAACGATCTTTCCAATTCTGCGTCGAACCCTAATATAAAACTCATTTTTCGCCGTCGTTCTCTTTTGCGCTTTCGATTTCTCTGCAAGAATCTTCTTTCCCTCCAAACAGTTCTACTCTTGGTCGTTTTGTTTGTTGAATTTTGCAGGTACAATGGCTGTGTCAGTGGCTGTTCTTGCTGCCATGAAGTTTGATGCCGGGTTTGACATTGATCTGGAATCCTTCAGCACCACTGACCAGGTCTTTCAAGACATACTGGGTCTGTTCAAGGATCAGAATCTGACTGCTATCATGACTACCAGGATAAAGCTGGCTTCTGATGAAATCAAGGAATGGTTTTATACTGCCCATAATCAGGATAACAGCACCATAGTTGGGTCCATAGCTGGAAATCAGGTACCCATGACCCCAACCATTCTATCAGAAGTGTTTGGACTGAGAAATGGAGAAGATATTGCTGAGTTATCTGGAGAGGATTATTCTGAACTGCTTGCCAGGATGGGTCATCCAGAGGGAAACCCTAGCAAGCTATTCAAGAGGAATCTGTCTGTTGAATACAGGTTCCTGGCAGATGTGGTAGGGAAGGTGCTACTGGCAAAGCACTCAGCCCATGATACTATATCCAGACATCAGCTCTGCCTCATGGGAGCTCTTTTGGATAAGAAAAATCTGAACTGGGGAGAGGTGTTCTTTGACCTCATCAAGAAGAAAATAAACAAGAGTTTTGTTAACTTTGGAAGAATTATTGGAGTTTTCCTGCAGACCAGGTGCCCTGCCTTGCTGGTCTCCTCTGGAGTTCACATCAATGCCTCCAAGAGACTAACCTGTGCCCTCTTTGGAAAGTGGGACAGGCAAATAAGCAAGCCTAGCAGGCCCTCCTCCAGTGCTCCTTCAGGCACAAGGACTCCAAGAGTCACTCTCCCACAGGTCTCTGCTCCTGCAGATGACCTGGCTGCTGCTGTTGCTGCCTCTTCTCCTCCTCCAATTCCATCCCTTCCCTTACCATCCACCATTCCAGCTCCATCCACCATCACCATATCTAGCCCATCTCCAACATCAACTCCATCTCCAGAACCCATTCTACCTATACCAGAAGAACAATTCCACCCACTGTTCTCCTACCCTCCACCTGATGTCACCTCCTCACCATCCATTCCATCCTTCACCCTACAGGATGATTCCTTTATGGATGATTCCCCCTCATCTCCTCCTGACTTCCCTACCTCCTCCACTTCATTCCAAGACCTCCTACACCACATCATAGACCAGCCCACATTCACTCCCTCCGTATCCATCCCCTTATCCTCCATATCCACCCTACCAACACCTCAGCCCTCCATTCCCCAATTCTCCAGCCCTTCCCTTCCAGCATCCCCAGCTGTTCCCATTCCTTCTACCTCTGCTCCAGCTGTTGAGCAAGTAGACCTCTCAGCCCTTGCTGACAGGCTGTATGAGCTGATTGCCCCCAGGCTCTCTCTACTATTGGAGAGCTCCTTGGCTCCTCTACACATGTCAGTGGCAGCTCTCTCTGTCAGGCTCTCCTCCATCTTCTCTCAGGCAGCACCCACAGCAGTGTGCCTTGATCCAGATGTCTCTACATCTAGGCAGGGGGAGATGCCATATGAAGAAAGCCTTCATGCTGTTGCTGCTGTTGTTTCTGAGACTGCTGCTCCTCCTCTTGCTGCTGCTGCTGTGCCTCCTACTCCAGTTCTGGCAATAGACCTCAGGTCTTTGCTATCTGCTTTTGACTCTGCTTACTTTAGCCATCTGCCAGAGGTCCTTGCTGTCCAGCCTCCAGAAGACTTATCCAAGGCACTTGTGCCTTTTTCTTGCTGTGACCCTAGAATGCTCTCCTCCTTTGTCAATTCAGTCATTGCTGCTGCTGCTTCTCCTGAAGAAAGGACTGATACTGCTGCTTCTGAGAATTTTGATGCTGCTGCTGCTGAAGTTTTTACTGCTTCTGATGAGCCAATATCCAAGGACATTCTAATGTCAGAGGCCACTGATTTTGAGCCTGCTGCAGTTTTTGATGATGAATCTGCTGTTTCTACTGCTGTAAGTGAGATTGTTACTGCTGCTGTCACTTGTCCAGAGCCAACTGCTGCTATTGCTGTTACACCTTCTCCATCTGCTGCTTTCCCTGCTGTTACCATCTCTGCTGCTGCTGCTGCTGTCTCCACTTCTGCCTCATCTGCCTCTATTCATCTAAAGAAAGAATTGATGAAGAAAATAGATGCTTTATATGATGATCAGAGCTCTGAATCTGATGAGTTTAAAACAGACTCTGATGACTCATCTGCTACCATTGCCAGTAAAAGGAAGGCAAGGAGCAAGGCTATGAAAAGGGTTCCTCCTGCTAAAGTTAAGGATAACAATGATATCCCTTATTATATCCTTCAAAATTGCCCAATCTCTGAACACTGGACGCAGTATTCCAAGAACCAGCTGAAAGCCATGAAGAAAAAGAGAAAATATGAGAAGGGTTCATCCCAAGTACAGCACTCTCATCCTCCTCCACCACCTCCTCCTGATGCAGGTGCTGGTGGAAGCTCTGCAAGTCAAGCCCCAGCCAGAAGCCAGGCTCCCTATCAACCTCATGCCAGATCCTATCAAAGGGAAAGCCAATCCAGGGGTTCATATTATAGGAGAGGAGGATATAGAGGAACTCAAAGAGAAGTTCAAGTATATTCCAAAGGGTACTCCAGGCAGCACCCATATTCTAGGGGAGGACATGGTTCTTCTGATACATCAACTGGTCCTTTCCCTTATAAGCTAAAAGAGACTGTGTCTGCCAGGCCTCCTCAAGACAATCCTTCCAACAGGTATGAGCCACCTGTACCTTTTGAGGACCCTGAAAATAATCCAACTACTTGGACTGCCAGGATGAAGGAATTGGCTGCACTGGATCAGATTAAGAAGGCCAGAGATCAAGGATTAGATTCTTCCAATATTTCAACAATGTCTGAGCAAAGACAGAAAGAATTAGAGAAATATGCCTCCAGTAAATTCTTTGATGCTGAGAGATACATGGAATTACATCCTGCAGCTGTGGTTCCCAAGCCTGCAAAGCAAACATATTTGGGTGCAGCAGATGACACCAGGTCCAACAAAGAAACCCTCAATCCAAACAGAGAAATTAAACTTGTCAAAGGCAAAGAGAAGAAATGACATTGTAAGGTGATAGTTTCTGTGAATTCTGATTGCTATCTGGATGATATATATATCTCTGTGATTCTGCTTGTCTAGCTGTTGTTTTTCTGCTTTAATACTTGTATGTTGTTATTTAAATTTTTCCAAAGTCTGTAAATAGTAATCCTAACCCAAATAAGGGGAGATTGTTGGAACACCCTATTAATAATTTGGGTCAGGATCACTATGTCTCTAGGAACCTTTGCTTGATCTTCTGTATAGCTTAATAGGTCAATTAGAATTGAGTCTAAGGGTTAGAAGTCTAGGTTTGGAAGCTGCCCTGAAGACCAGGATTCTCTGTCTGAAGACTAAGTCATATCGTCGAGCTCAGCACGACGATTCGTCGAACTCCGGTCGACGATCGTCTAGCTCAACTTCGACAGATCGTCGAACTCCATTCGACGATCGCTGAGCTCAACTTCATTATATCACCGAACTCCATTCGACGATCGGTGAGCTCAGTTCGACGATTTTGACTCTGTATTGGATCTTTATCTCTGAGCTCAGTTCGACGATCTTTGAGCTCAGATCGACGATTATTTTGCTGCTGTGTGTTTTCAGATCGCTGAGCTCAGCTCGACGATAGCAGAGCTCAGTTCGACGATTTCAGATAACTTCCAGAATTCAAATTCAAATCAGTTAGGAGTTATTCTGCAATTAATTCAGAGATTTGCTAGACGTTTTCATTCAATTCTGGACCAAGTTTCAAGGGATTTTTCAAGGAATGTTTCTGTGGACTTTCCTCCAGAAGAGATTATGCAATTAAGGATGCAATCAATGCAGACTAATGGCTATCCTTGACAGAGAATGTTATTCTACTCTATACCAGAGAATAAGAGACAGAATTTTTGAATCTCTCAATAGAAGAACACACAATACAGAGAGAGACATACTGACTATAGAGACACATTCAAAAATCTTCTGTCAAAAGGAATTCTGAAGAACACTCATCCAAGGAGACCAAGTTTTCAAATATTCAGATCTCTTTAGTTTTCAAAGTGTTCAAGGCCAACATATTTTCAAGACTCCAGACACTCAACATTTCAGCTATTGCTGAAATCATCCATTGCAGGAGCTCAATCTTTGAAGGCCTATCACCCTCAGCAAAGCTTTTCTTCCTAAAGATCTCAAGGATTCAGGGGGAGCTTTGACAACAACAATCCACATAGTCTTCTCAGTTGTTTGAGAAAAAGAAGACTTCCATCACTCTCTCACCCCCACTCTGTAAAGGGTTTTTCAAACTCCCTTCAAAAGTTTGAACCTGGTTTTTGAGCACCTTATCAAAAGCTCATTGGTGGCAAGACACCTGATCAAAAAATCTGCTTTGGTTTTTGAGCACCTTATCAAAAGCTCATTGGTGCCCAGGACACCTGATCAACTCATCCTGTAGTGGATTCTTACCTAGGGTGGTAGAAGAGTGGATGTACCCAAGTTTGGGGAACCACTATATTTCCTTGTGTCTTCTGGTTTTGCTTGTGCTTATGTTCCTTTTTGGCCTTGATTTTTCTGTGCTTCGTTTTTGCTTAGCTTAGTGCTGTGATTAGATTTATTTTTGCTTCCCTGCTCACACATATTACAACAATTGTTGTAAAAGTTTGTAAAAGTTTTTAAAGCACCATATACTCTATTCACCCCCCTCTAGAGTATATCAGATCTAGTTGCACTTTCACCCCCCAATACATCTACTCCTCAGGATGAACTAATGCAAGATGCTCCACCTCCACCTCCACCATCCTCCTCCATTCCTACCTCTATCTCCACTGCTACACCTTCTACACCACCCTCTGCAGCTTCCCTATTGGATCCCTCCATCATCCCACAACTCCTTGGTCTTCTCACTCCCCTTCTTAAAACCATCATAGCAGAGGCCATTTCACTTCTTTCTACCTCCATTTCCTCCCTAGCTGCCCAAATATCTACTCTTTCTGCTCCTCCCTCTTCAGTTAGAGGCCTGGCTCTAGTATACACTGTAACCAGGCAGGGGGAGATACTCAATGAAGAAGCAGCATCAGAAATAGCAGCAGAAGTAACAGCAGCAATAATAGAAGTAGATGCAGCAGCAAACACAGTAGCACAAGAAGCAGCTGAAGTAGAAGCAGAACCAACAGAAGCAGAAGTAGATGCTGATACAAATTTATTTGATTTAATTCATTTTATTGAATTTGATATGGACATAGATGAGCAGGTCCCAGAGGACATAACAACTGCTTGTGATTTCTTTATCAATCCCACAGTAGATTTATTACATTTATTGAGAACTTTTGACACAGCCTATTTTAATAACCTTCCAGCAGACAGCACTAAGCCATCTATGGCTATAATTCCATATACCTCACCTATAAGCCTCAAGGTTGCCAAGCAACTCAAGGCTAGTTTTGTTATAATAGAGGTTCCAGCTATTCCATCTCCACCCAAAGCTGTTTCACCCATTACTTCATCCCCTCCAACAGATATTTCTGCTCCAGTGTTTGTAATGGATGATTCACCCATGCCTGATCTTGATGCATTGATCATGGCTGACATTGAAGAGGAAAATAAGTCAGTTGTTGAAAGAACTGAAGTGTACAGTTCTCCAGCTCCTGCTCCAGTTCTAGTTCCAGCTCCTCCTCCACCTCCTACTCAGGCTGAAAAGCCAATTGATAAATCAGTACTAAAGACCATTGATGCCTTATATGATGCTCCTCAAGATTCTGATAATGATGATGATGATGATGAAGACTCAGATGATGAGCCAAAGAAAAACAAAGTATCTAAGAAGAGGAAATCTCCTTCACCTCCTACACCAAAATTAAATCCATCAAATGACATACCATACTATATACTTCAAAAGATCACACCTTATAAGGGCATGCCAGCATGGATGTGGCTGTCCAAGAATGAACAGAAAGAAATGAAGAGAAGTAGAAGATATTCTCCTCCTCCACAGAGATTCAGAAAGGACCCTCCTCCTCCTCCTCCTCCTCCAACTGATGGTGCTTCAAGTTCATCAACTCAAAGGACTACCTAATTTCAAACTTATCAAAGACAGCAAGGTAGATCCTCATCTTTAGGAAGCAGTCGGCAAAGATAGTATTCATCTGGAAAGCATCACCAACAACAATAGCAGTAGCATCAACAACAACAATAGCAAACATTCCCTGAACATCAAAAGGCTGAAAGCCCCGAAAGACCTGCTTCCCCTCATGTACCAATTGAAGATCCAGAGTCAGCTACAACTGCTAGGATGGACAGATTCCAGGAACTGGTATGTCTGTCCATGATTAACAAAGCGAAAGCTAAAGGGAAGGATCCCTCTCAATTCTCAACCATGTCTAAATACAGGAAGGAAGATCTTAACAGGTTTGTTAAGGCCAATAAATTTTTCAATGTTGATGATTATATGAAGTTGCATCCAGAAGCAGTAGTGCCCAGGGCTACCTCTCTAAATATCATTTGGGCTGCTGACATGACAATGACAAAGGTTCGAGCTGCAGACCCTAAAAGGGAAATCAAGTTTACTAAGCCTGGTGAAAAGACTAAAGAGGAGAAGCACAAGGAGCAGAAGAAAAGGAAATGATACTTAAACTGATTAGTTTTTGTGGTATTTTAAAAATTGCTTTCTTATTTCCTGATAAAAAGTCTTCTGTACATATATATCTGCTGCATTTGTTTAAAATTTCCTGCCAGATATATGTTTTATTGCTTTTTATATTTTATATGTTTATAATTAGTGACCTTACCCAAATAGGCGGAGATTGTTGGATCCCCAGTTGGATTTGGGCTAAGTTCACTAAGTTAGGATCATCTAACCCAACATGTATAGCCAGGGTCATGGTTATGTCCTAGAGTCTAGGCCAAGTCCTTAGAGTGAATACTACATGGCCCAGCCATCAACAGACTGCATAAAGACTCAAAACTTAGAGAAATTTCAGAGACTCATGAAATGAGTTCGACGTTCGTCGAACGCAGGTCGATGAAAGTCGTGCTCAGCGCGACAAACTCAGAGACAATTCTCTGAGCTGAGCTCGACGAACTTGGTACTCAGGTCGACTACTTATGGACACACTACAACATTTCAAATCCAGAATTTCTCTGAACTCCAGTCAACGAACTTAGTTCTCGGCTCGACGATCTAAGGGTATTCTACTTCAACATCTTATTCTAGAAACAACTAAGTATTCTAAGTCCAGGATCATACTCCAGTCGACAAATTCACCTTATCAGCTCGACGAACTTAGACCACATTCCTAGCAAGACTCATCTAGCGGTTCGAAGTTCTCAGCTCGACGAAACTAGTTCTCAGGTCGACAATTTTTGGACACATCACTTAAAATATTCTTGAGTCCAAGAAACATGGAATTCTGAACTCCAGTCGACGAAGTTTCATTCTCAGCTCAATGATCTTGATGCACAGAGTTAACAAGGTTTCAGAGAAAGCATTTCTGTTCTCAGCTTGATGATCTTGGATCTCAGGTCGACGAACAACTATCATCTAGTCGACGAACTTGACTTCTCAGGTCGATGAACTCTGAATCCAGGTCGACGAATTCTGCTCAACGATTTTTATGAAGTTCCACACTTAGATATTTTCATCCTTCTGTCCTTATTCTGTTGCAATAATTCTTGAGTAATCAATGCTAAAATATTCTCTGTATATTACCATTAGAAGCACGCTTTGATTACGGTCTTCATCAGGATTATTGCTTGTTCTTTTTCAAAGGGACAGTTGGGGAAATCAATCAGTGCAAAATATTCTCCAGGCCGTCAGCAATGAATGCAGAAGAAATTCAAATTTCAAATGGAAAATTTACATGGAAAATATAAAAAGGATTTCTTCATCTATCTCTCTCAACATAGGACAGGATACAGAAGACAATACACAGTTCTCTGGAATAGCATAGCAATCACAGAGCAATACAGAATACAGTGATATAGAGAAACAAGCCCTAGATCAGAGAAACATCAGCAAGCTGAAGAAGAAAGAAGAATATATATTCAAGATCAAGAGTCTTCTTCCTTCTTCTTCCCAGGATACTTCAGAGGACAACCAATACTCTATTAGTCAAGAAGTTCCTGGATACTTTATGGTCAAGGCTACAAGTTTGAAGACCTATCAAACTGCAGCAAAGCTCCATCTATTGAAGCCAAAAATGACCTCAACGGGAGTTCAAAACAGGGGTGCAGCCAACACCTACTTCTCTCAAGCCTCAACCCTCGACTAGACGCAAAGGACCTAAGACTGACCCAAAGCCTCAGCAGGGAGGTCCCACCTCACACCCGGAAGATCTCTAAGAGCTTCCCCTCCAAAGCCAAAAGCTGAGCTAGGAGCATCTCAGAAAGCACTGGAAGTTGGAAGATAATCACAGATTGCCTTCTAAGGAGCCCTAATGGGTCTATTTATAGCCTTTGCTGACCTGAGATTACTGAAAATCCCTTGGTTGATCTGACAATAGCCAAATTCTGCGGTTAATCCTGAGGGTATAGGGGTAATTTTACCTGAGGGCAATTAGGTCACTTTACCCAAGGCCCTGGGCCCCACTCGGCGAGAGCTCTGAGCCGAGAGCCTTCTGTCCAGAGCCCGGCGCAAGCGTTCTCGCCTGCTTATAGGCGAGAGCTCCTTTAAGATAGGAGCTTGGCGCTAGCGCAAGCGTTCCCACGTTGGCTGCGTTCGACGATCTGGCCTATTGATTTTAGTTCGACGATTTGGCTGCAGTCGACGATCTGGCCTGTTGATTTCCGTTCGACGATTTGGCTGCGGTCGATGATCTGGCCTGTTGATTTCCGTTCGACAATTTCGCTCCGGTCGACGATCTGGCCTGTTGATTTTCATTCGACGATTTGGCTGCGGTCGACGATCTGGCCTGTTGATTTACGTTCGACGATTTGGCTGCGGTCGACGATCAGGCCTGTTGATTTCCGTTCGACGATTTGGCTGCGGTCGACGATCTTGGTTCGACGATCGTCGAGCTCGGTGCGCTTTGTAGGCGAGGGAGCTTGGCTCTAGCGCAAGCGTTCCCGCCTACTTGGGCGAGATCTTCTTTATGATGAGAACTCCTCTGGCTAGCCTAATTGTGACCATTGTGCCTCCTAGTCTAACTCAGCGAATATGGGGTTGTACACAATCCCCGCTCTTTTTTGAGCTAGCTCTGCGCTCGAAAAGACACGTCCAACCCATAAATATTCGTTGAGCACGTGTCAACATCAGGGAATCTTTTGGTGGGCCGTATCATGGCTATAAATATATGTGCTGATAGACGGCCATAAATCTGCCCTCGAATCGTCATTCCTCCCCTGAGCTCTCGCTTCCTCGCAATGCCTTCCAAGCACGCCGACAAACCGCTTCCGCAGGATCTTCAAGATCGCATCGATGCGGCACAGGCGTGAGCCAAGGCTGACATCGCCTTGGTTGCCCCCTGGCTGGCGAGAAAGTCGTCAGCTGCTGAGCCTCCTCAGCCCAAGAAGAAAAAGAAGAAAGCAAAGGCGGTTCAGCGAGACCTGCCCCATGAGAACAGGAGCCCGTCTACCCCGACAAAAAGCCGCGCGGATGATCCCTCTCTGCAGAAGGTATGTCTGATTCGCCAATCATTGAAACCACTAGTTGCTTATGCAGGAGGATTTGCAGCTGACGTGATACTTCTCGCAGGAAACGATTCCCGATGTCGTCAGGTCCCAGCGGGAACCCGTGGACCCATCATCTCGTCCTCTTGAGGACCAACCGTGGGTCTCGGAGGTGGCTCCTCCGCCTGACCCGAGAACTGCATGTAACTTTTCCACTCTAGCTCTTAACTCAAATCATAGAACGCTGAATTGTCTTCCCGCAGCGCCAGCTTCCGCCCAGCCGGGTCTCGCTACCTGGGAGAACGAAGCAGGGGCTACAAATCAGCCTGCCCTCGCGATTGATTCCTCCATACCGACGGGAGGAAAGGCTGTGGAATCTTCCGCAGCTCCCCAGGATGCCAGCCATCCCGCGGGAGTGGATAACTCCCCCTGCTTCCGGCCAAGCCGGGATCACCACTCTCACAATCTTCCCCCCGGGAAAAGGGAAGCCGATCCACCTACTCTTTGGAACTGAGGGGGGCTGGGCCTTCTCGTCTGCCATCGACCGGGGGTTCTCGCCATACTGCAGGTATGCGGTATGTCCATAACGGTCTCGCTTAACTCTCGCCATAACTGTGGAAATCTTTCATCAGGGGATCTGGGCACGCAGTCGGGAGCTGATGTAGAGGATGAAGAATATGAAGAAGACGAAGACATAGTGGGGGAGGACGGCGAGAGCTCCCCCTTCCCTTCATCTAACGAGATGGAGGAGATCTTAACCAGCACCGGGAGTGCTAAAAGACGGGGGAAGAAGGTTGTCGCTGTCCTGTCAAAGCTTATCCGGCGGGAGCGGGCCCACGACTCTGTGGCGAGAGAGTTCCGCCAGTCGGTGGAGAAGAGGCTGGAGGCTCTGGAGTGGGATTACTTCATCGGCGAGATGGATCGGTCAGGTGGGCCTACCATGGGGTCTTCTCCCAAAATGTGCATCGCGCGGATCCGAGACCTGTCTCGCCGGATTAACCTAGGATGCACCGTCTTGTCGTCCTACTTCAACCCGCAGGCGCCATCGAGGACCAGGCAGGGGGAGCGAGGATGATGGCGGTGGGAACCCTACTGACTGGCGAGACCTCACAATTCCTTGCACCTGGCCTTCCCCTTCCCCAATGTACCCTATTAATTTCATGTCTAACTGATAACTTTGCTATTATTGTTGTTACTTTCTATTCTGCTCTCGTTTGGCGAGAGTAATAACGTTGATGTTATTATTATTATTCTTTACAAAGCTCTCGCTCGACGAGAGTAACTCTGCTTCCGCATATTTTACCTGTCACGTGTCAACTCATAATGCTTGCGCTAATCATCTGTCAGTCACTATCAAACTTGGGTGGGAAAATGAAGCACCGCCGACTTAGGGCGTGATAGCTGTACCCCGGCCGCCTTTTTGAAAATAGTCATGATGATCACAGTTTTTTATAAATAGAGAAGTTCACCTACCATATTCATTTCTCCGACCCAAATCCTCTCTTTTCCCTTGTCGCTCTCGCGACTTTCCAAAAAGCTCTCGCTTTCCAAAAAGCTCTCGCTTTCTTTCGCCTCCTCTTCCCATTCTCGCATAGTTATCGCTCTCGCCTCTCTCCTAAAAACCTCGCCTACAACTTCAACACGATACCGTGCGGAAGCGAGGGTCGTTCAAATTGCGCGGAAGCCTTCCAGAAGCACCTGTTTCCCTCCTGCACCCTTACCATGGACGAGTTCAACCTAACCCAAACTCGCTACGTTCCCGTCGGCTTCACCGCGCGGAACCCCGGCAACCACGATATGGTAAACAGCGCGGGAGAGGGGGAGCTGGACATCCCCCTTTAGCACTTTGATGGGGGCTTCCGCCTCCTGCTGTGGCCCGAGATGCGCCAGGCCCTCCGGTATTACGGAGTGGTTCCCGCGCAACTGAATCCAAACTCGGTCGCGATTCTGGTGGCCTTCATCTGCTATATGTGATCCGAGAGGATCGAGTTTAGCCTTCCAATCCTCCGGAAGTTGTTCACCTTCCGCACCAAAGGAGGGGTGGTCTTCTTTTCAGGGCAGCTGCTCAAGACCACTGGCCTCGCCAACAAACACCACCACTGGGGCTAGAGGTTCATCTTCGTATTCGGTGATTTAGGGAACGTGCCTCTCGCACCTATTCAATATGAGGACGCCGCTTATAAGCCGCCATCCTTGGGCTCGCGCGAGAGCGCCCTCCTTGAGTCCTTCGGAACCAAGGACTTCGACGTCCAACTCCTCTAGCGAGATGTTGATTCACTCCTCCCCGTGCCTCCGGGCGAAGGTAAGGTTTCGCCTTTGTCTCGCTATTCCCTTCCTTTTTAAGGTTAGAACTGAGTGTTGTCGCTTTCGCAGGAGAGCGCGAGATCCCCGTGCACCAACCCTTTGACGAGGCTCGCGCTGCCGGGATCCAATCTGCGAGAGACCCGCTGGCTCTTGCAAAGGCTGCAGCTCAAGCTTGCCGGGACGAGCCGGCCTCACTTCCCTCGACTGGAATCGGGAAGCGAAAGTGCGGCGCCCCTATGACCCCACCGATTAAGAGACCCAAGATAACTAACGCCGAGAAGGGTAAAGCCGTTGTGGTGCGGCCTTCCCAACCTCTCGCTGCAGGTCGCTCCTTTGAAGAGATCTTGCAGGTCGCCAGCGAGATCGTGGCTACCAGGGGTGGTGCTGAGGCCCCTGCCGAGAACCTTCCGCCCCCCGGTGGAGCAGATGGTGAGGGAGCCGCCGCCGAGACCTCCGGCTAGCCTCCGCCTGGAGAGGTACCACGAGGCCACCGCAATTTTGGTCTCGGCATGAAGTGCCTGGACGCGGAAAATAAGACGCTGCTTCAGTGGGACCCTGACATCAATAGGGTCTCAATCTCGTCTCTTCTGCCTAGCTGGGCGGAGCAAGATGCGATCACCAGCGAGGCCTTCGCCTTGGGCTACTGCCTCTACAGCCGGGAGAACGCCAGCGTCTATGACAGGATGACCACCAGGCTCCTGGCTTATGACTCCACCCGGGCTCTAATGCGCGGTCTGGAGCTTGCGCATATGTGTGCTCGCCGGAGCATCACCATCGACCGCAACTTCCAGGATTTGTTCAAGGCCAGGGAGGGCGCGGTGGCTGAAGCGGCTACCTTGAAGAAGGAGCTAGAAGACGCCAAGCAACAGCTGTCTTTGCGCCAGCTGAAAGAGGTAAGCGAGATCTTTCTCGGCACTCGCTCTCGCCACTACAGATTTCAACTTTATCCTTTTCCTTTCTTGCTAACCTCTCGGTATACAGGATTCCGCTCAAGCCTTGGCGCTTCGCGCAGAGATGGCCCAGGCGCGATACGAGAACGTCCTGTTGAGGGACCAGATCCTGCACCTGGAGGCGAATGCGCCCCTCCACTTGACGAAAGGTTAAAAAGCCGCTATTACTCTGTCTACGACATCGACAAGATCCTCCAGGCCAATGCGCAAGCCACAGTCTGGCTGACCTTGGAGACGCTGCGGGATGTCAGTTATTTGGACGGGAGGGGCAAGACCATTTCTGCCCAACAGCTTGTCCCCTGGCTCTTCGAGCCTGTCCCGAAGCCCCCAGGCGCGCCTGATTCCCCGCCCTCGGATGTCCCAAAATCCCCTGCCACGGGTGGCGAGACATCCGGGGAGAGCTCAGGCGAGTGCTCCAGCGGGAGCTCTGAGGGGTACAGATTGTGTCCCTTAGGGCTCCCCTTCTTTTCTTTTTGTTGTACTAAGCAAGAACACTCTAGATCTGTAACTATATATAAAATACATTGTAAATGTTTTATATGTATTGTCCTTTACTTTTTATTGCAAATGCGCTTGATACAATTGTTGTTGTCGAGTGTTTCTAAAGCCTGCTTCCGCCGGGGCCCTTGGCCTCCCTAGGGTAATCTCCCTTAGTGACGGATAGGCGGGAACCTGTCGAAAGAATCCAGGGCTTGGACGTTTCGTTCCCGCGTTCAGCCGAAACCGTCTGCCGGGAACATGACTCGCAGGCCCTTTAAGACGAGGCTGTCCCCCTTTAGCTTGTGCAAACTGTCTGAAGCTTTCGCCCAACACCTCTCGTTGTCTGACTAAGAAAAGCTTGTCAGGAGCCTTCCGCCGAGAATCTCCTTCGGCGAGATCTCCTTGATAGGGACCTCCCCCACCGAGACCTTCTCTGGCCGAGACCTATGCTTCCCTTGCCTCTTTTTCATTCTATGATGCGTTTCTTACCTTGCTCAGAGCATCCGAGTCGGAGTGTCGCTTAGGGCCAACAACTTCCCTCCCACAGGCGAGCCTTCGAGCCTCCCAGCTATATGAGAGCCTGCGCAGCGTGTCTACTGGGGGCCGAGCCGAGCTCGGGGTGCCGATGAAGTTACCAAACTAAACCGATCCCCCACAGGCGAGCCTTCGGACCTGCTAGCTAGATGAGTGTCTGCGCAGCGGGTCTACCTGGGGCCGAGCCGAGCTCGGGGTGCCGATGAAGTTCTCAAACCAAACCTATCCCCCATAGGCGAGCCTTCGGACCTGCCAGCTAGATGAGAGCCTGCGCAGCGGGTCTACCTGGGGCCGAGCCGACCTCGGGGTGCCGATGAAGTTCTCAAACCAAACCTATCACCTACAGGCGAGCCTTCGGACCTGCCAGCTAGATGAGAGTCTGCGTAGTGGGTCTACCTGGGGCCGAGCCGAGCTCGGGGTGCCGATGAAGTTCTCAAACCAAACATATCCCCCACAGGCGAGCCTTCGTACCTGTCTGCTAGATGAGAGCCTGCGCATTGGGTCTACCTGGGGACGAGCCGAGCTCGAGGTGCCGATGAAGTTCTCAAACCCAGCTTATACCCCACAGGCAAGCCTTCGGACCTACCAACTAGATTTGAGCCTGCGCAGCGGGCCTACCTGGGGCCGAGCCGACCTCGGGGTGCCGATGAAGTTCTCAAACCAAACCTATCCCCCACAGGCGAGCCTTCAGACCTGCCAGCTAGATGAGAGCCTGCGCAGCGGGTCTACCTGGGGCCGAGCCGAGCTCGGGGTGCCGATGAAGTTCTCAAACCAAACCTATCCCCCACAGGCGAGCCTTCGGACCTGCCAGCTAGATGAGAGCCTGCGCAGCGGGTCTACCTGGGGCCGAGCCGAGCTCGTGGTGCCGATGAAGTTCTCAAACCAAACCTATTCCCCACAGGCGAGCCTTCAGTCCTGCTAGCTAGATGAGAGTCTGCGCAGTGGGTCTACCTGGGGCCCAGCCGAGATCGGGGTGCTGATGAAGTTCTCAAACCAAACCTATCCCCCACAGGCGATCCTTCGGACCTATCAGCTACATGAGAGCCTGCGCAGCGGGTCTACCTGGGGCCGAGCCGAGCTCGGGGTGCCGATGAAGTTCTCAAACCAAACCTATCCCCCACAGGCGGGCCTTCGGACCTGCCAGCTAGATCAGAGCGTGCGTAGCGGGTCTACCTTGGTCCGAGCTGAGCTCGGGGTGCCGATGAAGTTCTCAAACCAAACTTATCCCCCACATGCGAGCTTTCGGACTTGCCAGATAGATGAGAGCCTGCGCAACGGGTATACCTGGGGCCGAGCCGAGCTTGGGGTGTCGATGAAGTTCTCAAACCAAACTATCCCCCACAGGCGAGCCTTTAGACCTGCTAGCTAGATGAGAGCCTGCGCAGTGGGTCTACTTGGGGCCGAGCAGAGCTCGGGGTGCCGATAAAGTTCTCAAACCAAACCTATCCCGCACAGGCGAGCCTTCGGACCTGACAGCTAGATGATAGCCTGCGTAGAGGGTCTACCTGGGGCCGAGCCGAGCTCGGGGTGCCGATGAAGTTCTCAAACCAAACATATCCCCCACAGGCGAGCCTTCGGACCTGCCAGCTAGATGAGAGCCTGCGCAGCTGGTTTACTTGGGGCCGAGCCGAGCTCGGGGTATTACAAAACACATAATTATGTCATATTATAAAAAATTTCACAATAGTTCGGAAAAAATCAAGTCAACTGATGCAGTATAATAAGTTCAATTTTGAGATACATAATTACATCCTTTCCATTTCATGGGTAGAAGCGTTTCAGGTCATCACCGCTCCAGGTGTGGATTAAAGCTCTCCCCTCCATGTCCTGGAGGTAGTAACCTCCTGTTCTAAGGACTTCCTTCAATATGTATGGTCCCTCCCAGTTTGTGTTCAGCTTGCCCACGGGAGGTGACCTTCCTGCCGCGTCAACCTTTCTCAGCACCAGATCTCCTTCAGTAAACTGCTTGACCCTGACATGCTTATCAAAATACTTGGCCATCCGCCGCTTGATCTCTTCGTGCCTGATAGCTACCATTTCCCGCAGTTCTTCCACCATATCTAGTGAGAGGCGCAGCCCTTCTTCATTTTCCAATCTCCAAGTCTCATCTCCTTCGCCCGCGGCTGTGACTCGTGGGGACCGAACCTCGAACTCCACTGGTAGGACCGCCTCACACCTATGAGAAAGCCTGAAGGGGGTCTCACTGGTGGCCGTGTTCGGGGTCGTTTGCAAGGCCCACAGTACCGAGGGGAGTTGCTCCACCCAATTTCTTTTTAAGTTCTCCACCTTCTTTTGTAGCTGGTTCACAATGATTTTGTTTGCCACTTCCACCTCGCTGTTTGATGGCGACGTTGTCCCACCATTTGCTCGTGATGATAGTGACCGTTTGATTTGTGGCAATGATGTCCCGCCATTTGTTCATGATGTCATTGCAGATGGTGCTGACGAGTTCTTTGGCGAGCTCCAGGGCGACGCCGGGTCCATGCATTATGTTGATCGTCTCTGCAACCGTACGTTTGAAGACTCGGATGGACGATGCCGCAACAATAATTTCGATGCACGCCATCGTCGCTACAACGTCATCACCATGACAATTATTTTGCTACAACACCATCGCCGCTACAACGCCATCGTCGCGAGAATAATTTCGCTACAACGTCATCGCCGCTACAACGCCATTGCCGCGACAATAATCTAATAATTATAGTATTATATTATATTTATTAATTTTCTTGTTGCATTGTTTTAATTTGAGAGTTTTTATTTCATGCATTTAGTTATTGTATTTGTTATATCATGTTTATGATGGTGCATATAACCATCATGTGTTTATTTTATTTGAATGGAGGAGATTGTGTGGTGTAGGCTATAAATAGCCATGTTATGAAGGAATTTAGAGAAGAATGAAAAGAAAAAAATCTAGAATTCAAGTTTTGAATTTTCCCCCTCTTTCCTCTTTCCCTCTAAGGCAAATTTTGGCCCCTCCTTGTTTCTCCTCCTCTCTTGGCCGCCGGCCTCATCTTCTTCCCCTCTCCTCCCTCCTCTCGTCTTCTCCACAAAATCATTTCTCCTCTCCACTACGAGTAACAAATCAAAGAACTCCTCTACTTGAAGAATTCAGCTAATATCCTTTCCCCCTCCTTGGGTGATTTCGGTCAAGGACAACAACTTCGGCGACGACGAACCTTCTCCGACGTGAAGCAAGGAAGGTGGACGAGTTTCTCTCCGTTTGGCGTGACTCCGGTGGAGCCGTGGAAGAGCGAACCATTTTTCATCGGAATCATCTATTCCGATTGGGGTAGCGAAAATTACTACTCTTGTGTGATTCCCTCTTAGATAGATCTTGTGGTGTTTTCTTTGGCGTTGCTTCCGAACTTTTGAATTCATCGTGGTTTTGATCCGAACGATATTGTTATCTTCTTTTGATCTATTTTAAGTTCGTGAGTATTGGCGGACCTCGTTTTCTTTTTGTTGGGAGAGATCTACCATTTCCGAATCGTTTACTTTTGGTGGATCTCTTTTGGTACAACACACGCTCGAACGGATCGCGTCGAACCATTTCGCTTGAGAGAATATTGGTTCATCGCCTCTATTTGATCTATAAGGGTGTAGTGAACCCGTGCGTTAGTATTAGATTGGTATTATTGTGAATCGGGTGCGCTGCGTTTAAATTGTGCGAGCGTAGAATTGAAACGAGTGAGAACAATTCGGTGTCTTTATCTGTTGCGGCTCGTCAGGAGACGTAGCCTGCATCAATTTGGTATCAGAGGGAGGTTCACGTCAATTTCTTAATTGACACCCTTCCCCTTTTATTTGCACGTCGGCACGTATGTTTCTAGTTCGTTTATTTGAAAATTTAACAAAAAAAAAATATATTTGTGGTCTGCCAATAGCGGTGTAAATTTCTTATTTTTCAGTCAAATTTCTTAAAAAAAAATTTTAATCAACCTCATATTTTTTTGAACAAGAAAATACAAAAGCATTATTCATTGTCTTAGTGGTTTAGCGGGAACAATTCCATCTATTATAATTATATAGGATCAGAGTCATTATTCCATTGCGCATGTGCACCAGATTCGAGTAGAAAATTTTCTGTCCCGTCACCACTAACATGGCCCATGATGTTAACGTTTCCCGATTCAAATCTTCTGGATCTATGTCAAATGTTAGGAAACATGTTCATTCACCTATAATGGATGAGATTAAGGACTTGTTTAGGCAACTAAAGGCTAACCAAGCGGCACCACCACCCCCTAGTCAACCCCACTATCATCTGAACTGTCGCCCTGAGCGAGAAGTTAATGTTTTTATGTCATCTAGGAATGTTGCACCCACCTACGATGGATTGGGAGGTCCTCAGATCTTCCTTAATTGGGTTGTTGGGATGGAACGTTATTTCGAGTGTCTTTGTCTATGGGACCTCCACAAGGTTCCAGTGGCGAGCAAGCAGTTAGTGTGTCGAGCCCAGACTTTTTGGTTCAACGAGGAAAGACGTATTGGGTGTTCTATAGGCTGGCCGATCATGAAGAGCCTCCTCACCGATCAGTATGCTCCGGCATGGATGTTTGATGAAGTGGCTACGTTACGCCAGGGCACTAGACCCATATCTGATGATAGGAGTGACATAGTCCCTCAGTATAGACCCTTTCCCCAGGTTGGTAGAGCTACCCATAACATACATGCACCCACCTATGAAGGAAAGGAAAAGGTGAGGTCCCCTATCCCTAGTTTTGTACAAGTGACTGCTAGGACTTCCATGAGCCCGCATGGTGAGAGTAGTCCTATCTGTAGGAGCAGACAAATGATTACGACATGTGAGTTTAGTGGCGTATCTGATCTTCCCTCTATTGTGCGTCCTATTCCGAATACGCACGTAGTTCTTTTTGAGTCTCCTCCTGAGCTGCCTGATCTAGTCGTTGACTCTCCTGATGAGTCTGCGGTAGTGTATAAGACTGAGCCCGCCACTGTGGGTGAGACCGACTTAATTGATGAGCTTAGTGATGATGAGGAGTTTGGTTACCCCAGTGACATAGAAGAGGAACTCCCCTCTGAAGTGTCATCCAATGGGATTACTCAGTCTACCCTCGACGTTATTCATAATCCGTCACCTATGGTAGTTGAGGAATATTCTGATGATTCTAAGTTAGTAGATGTACCTACGGTGTTGGAAGATTTACCTTATGAGGGAAGGTTATTTTTGAATGACTTTAGCGCTGAGAACCCGAAAGATATTTCTTTGATGTTATCATCATGCCTGAAACTCAATATGAATTAGAAATTTTGTCGGGTTTGATTTTGCCCATTTCTGAGACCTTTACTGATTCTGATTTGGATGACGTATCAAGTGTGTTGGAAGAATTTCCTAGCGAGGGAGTTGTCCTTTTGGATGACGTTATTGATGTAGACCCGGATGAGCATCCTTTGATGTTGTCTCCATTGCATGAAGTTCATGATGATTTTGATTCTCTCCCGGGTGTGATTTTACCGACCGCCCTCCCGCTCCATTGACCCAACTAGCACATATTTTAGGACACGAATTTATTATATCTAGTCCAAGACATTTGGTATTGTCTACGTTAGTAACCCCTCCGTTGGGCAGGTCTCGTAAGATATGTATTAGTGAGTTGACAGAATTCGTGATCAGTCTTGTCACAAATTTTGTAGTTTTGTATCCTTCAGACTTCCTATGAATAATCAATTCTCTGATTTTATGCTTACAATGAGGTCGTCTATTGTGCCCATTTCAGATTTCGTGATGGGTGTGCCCATTGGTTTGTGTCCGCTAAACTTTCAATATAATTTAAATCAATTAAACTATTTAGCACCGATGCCACCTGATTTAGTTTTGTTACGTCCAACGTATAAATCAAGTGATTTTGCACAAGAATTCGGTCTCCAAATTCACAATTTACATAAGCACATTCATGAAACATTAGCCGCCCAACATGCATTTTATAAATCTAATGCTAACGTACATAGAAGAGTATCTCACTTTAATGTTGATGATTTGGTCTTGGTGCGTCTCATTCCTGAACGTTTGCCTTCGGGCTCCCTAAAAAGTTAGCGAATCGGCGAGCTAGTCCTTTCCGAATTTTAAAGAGGTTAGGAGAAAATGCTTATCTTTTGGAGATACCCACCGATTGGGGTATATACCCCATTTTCAATGTTTTGGATTTAACGTCTTATGTTTCTCCACCACTTGAATTATCTGCCTCTCCGTTTATTTCGTCCACTATATTTTCTAATGGGTTGAGGGGTGAGCTGGGTCCTGGATCGCGCTCTCTTACGGTTTCCACTGGAGGTATGTTGAATGTTGATGTCAAAAACTTTCCACCTTCTTTGACTAATGTTGTTCCAAGGTTCCAGAAGACCTTTTTGTTGACAGGTGTTATTGATTTGGCATGATCACGCTATTACAACTTGGATTATGGCCACATTTACCCCATGTTGCTGCTGCTTTCGACTGTTCTCCCCTCACGGGCCACTCATCGGTGAGAGTAATTTTGAGTG